>PVJN01009142.1:15695-62028 GCA_004026805.1 Lasiurus borealis | reverse complement strand
GGACACACCCCTAGCCTTTAGGCAGGAAATAACAGAAATTAACATGATACAAACAGATAGTTTCAACTAAACAATGAGTAATCAGCTCTGACCTTTCAGAGCAATTAAGGTTGGCCAGCTTTCTGGCCTCCTGTTTACATCCACCTAGTGAGAACAATTACATCCACCTGGTGAGAACAATATTTGGTCTCCGACATTATTTAATAATATATCTTTGTGATTATAGTTGCATAGTATTCATTTTGCTGGTGTGACCTGAGTTTATGCAAATAGCCTGCATTGATGGACATTTGGGTTCTTTTAATATTACAGAAATGATATGATAAATAGCATTCTTTACCAACTATAATTTATTTGAGTAATATTTTTATGAAGACATTTGGTTTATTTTAGATCTGTCTTTTCACAAACCAAAGTGCGATGAGGATCCTTGCACATGCAATGATAGTTATTTTATTAGATTGTAAGCCCCCTGAGAATAAGCATTTTATTTCTGCTATGTGCAAAACACAAAGCTCATTAACTTGAAGGTATTTTGGATTTATTGACTGATTAGACTAAAAGACATCAGAAAAAGACATTTATCTCTTTGGAAAACTTATATACATCAAGGTATTACTGATTTTCAACACCAACAAAATAAAAGATTATTTTCTACCAAATAGATTTGTATCTGTCTTTTTTTTATAGGAAAGTGTCTATAAACAGAAATTATTCTCAGCCATACCCAGTTTGGCTAAGTGGATTGAGCATCAGCCTGTGGACCAAAGGGTCCTGGATTCGATTACAGCCAAGGGCATGTACCTTGGTTGTAAGCTCCTGCCTGTTTGGGCTCTGACTGGGGTGTGCAGAAAGCAACCAATGGATATGTTTCTCTCACATTGATGTTTCTCTCTGTCTTTTTCTCTCTCTTCTACTCTCTCTAAAAGATAAATGGAAAAGTATCCTCAGATGATGATTAACAAAAATAAATTAATTAAATAAATAAATTTTAAAATAAATTATTCTCATATAAATGCCAAACAAAATTAAAGGAAAGAAATAAGAAAAAGAATAAGTATTATTTATTGAGCAGCACTCAAATGAAACCACAAAAATTACTGTGGTTAATTAATCAAGGTGCTGGGAATAGTGTTAAATTAAACACACTGCATTCTTGTTTCAAGGAGCTTATTTTCTAATAGTAAGTTCTAAGTGGGCAAACATAGATAATAAAAATGTAGAGAAATACATAATGCATTTTAGGAAATGAATAGTGGTTCAAGGGAAATCCTTGAAAAGGGGAGTAGAATGAGATTCAGAGCACAAATAATGGGTATAGCCTTAAATAAGAATGTGGGTTGGTGGATTTGGGGAAGGGATAACATCTTTTCCCAGGGAGAATGCAGTGAAAGTGGGTAATGAGAAACTGCTAGAAAGTGTGACATAACTGATTTGGACAATGAGAAAATAAAGTTACTGGGGGAATGTAATTGATACCATGCTTGGTACTTAACTTCTGAGAGGTTATTTAACAAGAGCTATTTTTCCAACACCCTCATTTAAAGGAAGTTTTACTGCCTATCATCTGGCCAAGAGGCTTAAGAACATCTCTCTCCTTCTTATGCCCCCCACATCCTTATTTATGCTGCAAAACTGGTTAGAATAAGCATTAGCACTGGACTGGTAGGTAATCCATAGATTGCAAAATCTAGCTTATGGACTTGGACATGCACTGGTCTTAAGCATTCCGTTTCCTTTCTTAGAAATTTGAAATTATGAAACCGAGAGAATGAGGCCATTAGCAGGCAGTGCAGAAACCAAGAGTACAGTGAGAGATGCTATTAGATTGAGTTGGGGCCATGACAAGGTAAAGTTAGGATAAAGCAAAACTATGCATAAGCAGAGGGAAATCTTTCAGACAGAACAGAAAGAATATGCAAGAAAAGGCAAAGAAGGAAGGAACAGAGGTGGAGGAGGGTCTTTATGGCTACATCTGTTTCTTTATTACTATGTTCATTGCCATCGGCCTAGTCTAGGTTCTTGATTTGGTCCATAACTGGTTTTCATTCCTCTGTGTGAGCTTTTTGCTTGGTTAATTAAATCATTCATTCAACAAGTATTGGAGCTAGTATTATACTGTCAGATGCAATGGAGTGAATTCTGCCACAGAGCAGAGCATGGAGAAATCTGGACACAAAAGCAGGGGCAACCCACCCAGTCTAGAGGCCGCCACAAGACTTGCTTGAGAAGATGGTATCTCACTGAGTCCTGTAAACAAGTAGATTGCTCTGCTCATTGACCCTACATATAAAACACACTCTTCAGACCCAGCTCAAACCTCAGCCCATCAAATGCTTCCTAACCACCTAGTTAGCACCAGTGCTCTCCTCTCCCCACTCAGAGCTGCCATAGCATCCATTCATTCAGCAAATATTTAGTGTCATATTATGTACCAAGAACTGTCTAGGTCCCAAGATATAGTAGTGAATAATTAAGTCCCTGTTTGTCAGGTACTTGCAGTTAAATGGAGCAAGGCAGACAGTGTCAAACAAGCAAATATGTAAGATGGCCAGTGATGGTAGTCTTGTGCAGAAAAGTAAAACAGGGTAAGAAACAGAGTGGGGGTGCTATTTTAAATAGAGTCCCTCTGCTAAAATGACATCTGAGCAGACAGATACATAAAGCATAGAGAACTGAGAGAGGAAGAGGTTGAAAGAACATTGAGTGCAAAAGCCATGTGACCAGGAGTGTGTTTGGAGTTGAACACTGACTTGATGTCACTCGTTTTGCTTTTCACTGGATGGCACCTTGATTCACTACTGTCCTTCCACGTTGGTCTGCGCTGTTCTTCCCATGCATGTTTCCAGTTTAGGGAGGCCAAGAACGGTAATTTCAGCCTCTTTATAATGATGTTACCATTTTCCTTACTACCCAATTCCCTGCACTCAGTCCAGAGTCTTTATGAGGCTTTGAGAAGTATTCGCTGCCTTCTTGTGGAGTGTGAGTTATTCATGCTCTTGATGAATTATTTATGCTGCAAGGCACTTGCACTCTTACCTGCCTGATATTAAAAGAGAACACTTCCTGCCGAGACCAGTTTGGCTCAGTGGATAGAGCGTCAGCCTGCGGACTGAAAGGTCCCGGGTTCGATTCCGGTCGGGGGCATGTACCTTGCTTGCGGGCACACCTCCAGTGTGGGGTGTGAGGAGGCGGCTGATTGATGTCTCTCTCTCATCGATGTTTCTGACTTTCTATCCCTCTCCCTTCCTCTCTGTGAAAAATCAATAAAATATATTTTTTTAAAAAGAGAGAACACTTCTTAACACTGAAAGAAAAGGGAGTGAGGTGGGGAGAGGGATGCAACAACAAAGAAAATGTACTCAGAAGACCAATTTTAAGGGCCTGTGAATCTGCTTCTGGAGCAAGAACACTTTTGGTGATGTTTCTGCAGACTTGACTGGTAGGAAGGGGCTGGAAACCAAGATTGCTTGGATGACTCAGAAAACCACTGATGTAGTGAATTGTGGGCTGTGACTTGATTAAGTATTGATCAGTAACTCAGCTCAGGTCTGAAACAGTGTCAGAACTACCTTCTGAATAAGCCACAAAGCAAAAGAATCGTTCACTGCTTTAACTGGCGATCTTATTGGGGATGTTGTGAAATCCTCAGGAATAGTAAATTAAGAGAGTTTGAAAATTCACTTAAATGTTCAACTTTTAAAAAAAATCGACAATCCAAATATTACTAAGGCAAATAAGATTAATTAAGGAACAGATGACCCTGAAAGATTTATTCTTATTGGAGGCTCAGAAAATGCCTAATTCAGATTTCATTAGGTATTTTAGGATAGGTTTAGCATGTCAATTCTTTAGGTGCTGAGTTTCAATAGATTTCACTCTGTATAGTGGCAGTGCGGTCTTTGGACCCATGGGGATTCTGCAACATCAAAACTATTTTCCTAACAGTGCTAAGATGTGATTCTAACAGTGGAGGTCCTCACTGAGACTGAGGAAATCTGCTGGGGTTTTTGCAGGAATCAAGGAGGTAGTACCAGAAAGTGTGTCCTTCATTGCCAGGTAATCACAGTTTACAAAGATGCAAGTCTTAAGAATGACCTTGATGACTTGTATGCATGCATAAAAGCATAACCAATGGACACAGATACTAGGCGGGTGAGGGCATGTGCGGGGAGGAGAAGTGGAGGGGGCTGGAAAGAGGTCAATGGGGGAAAAAGGAGACATATGTAATACTATATGTAATACTTTAAACAATAAAGAATTTTTTTAAAAAAAGAATGACCTTGATGAAGCAGTGAAAATGTATTAAAACTTAGCCCTTGAGTACACATCTTGTTAATATTCTGTGTACTTGAATTACTTTGGCATATCAACGTACAATGGTTGCTAGGGGAAAAGCTGCTGTTAAGCTTCAAGCTGAGCAATGATTTTACTTAAAAGGATGGCTACAAACTATCACATTATCAATAATGAATGAAGTGGGCTTGTCACTTCAAGAAAGATAACTTGGCATTTGGTGCCAATAATAAAATTTAATTTTTCAAGTGAAAATTCAAATTTGGAAAATTTGTGTCTATCACTGTGAGCTTAAAGCTTCCCAAAACTTAAAAAGGGACTTTTAGGATGAGATTGGTGTTTATTATGTGGTAACAGATGTGAGATTTTGATAACATTTAATGAAATATATCAACATTTGGAATGTTGAATCAAACTCAGTGAATCAATATTTGATCAATGCATAGGTAAAAGATTCATTCAAGGAAATCATAGATTAGTGGGTTTTACTGAAACACAGTATGAAACGTTCATTGGTATGGTTTCAGATTCCTATTGTAATAACCAGAATATCCACATTTATCAGGAAGGCTACTATAATATTCCTTCTTTTTCCAGGTTTTCTTCATATACTTCAACCGAAGCCACACTTGGCAAAGGATAGACTGCAGAAGCAGGTGTCTGAAGCTAATTATCTTCAGTGAATCCAAACATCAAAGATATTTGTATCAATGCAAAAAAAAAAAAATACAAAACATGACTCACCTCTTACTAAAATTTTTTTAGTTTTGGAAAACGGTTACTATTCATTAAATAGGTTATTGGTATTTACATCTATTGGGTTGTCACTGTCATTTTTTAATTAGTAAAAATTTAAATATTCTCAGTTTTAATTTCTAATATGGTAAATATCAAAAGTCAAAATTGATAAAAAATGTGTCTTTTTGTGGTAAACTTTTTCAAGTCCTCAAAATGTGAGAACTGCTGCTATAGAGGGTCAATGATTGTTATATGATGAGTTAATCTAATAAGTATTGTCAACCCAGAAAACAGTCTCACTTTCCCTTGTTGGCACAAGTGAATTCATAAATAAGAAGACTCTACACATGCGTGGTAAGTAGTTACATAGATGTTTTCTTCCAGCTTCATTCCTGGGAATCAGAGGACCGAGTTAGCCTCTGTTCGTGATTAATGATGCTTGCAAGGCCAGCCCTTATTTTATTAAAATTCTCCCTATGTGTTTGCTGCTTCCCCTTTTTTGTTTTATAGATATATTTGTAAAACACATTATAGTTTCATGTTGCATATATTTTTAATTTACATAAATGGTATTGTGATATATATCATTTTCTTTTTCATCTTAGCACTAATTTTAAAGATATAGTGTTGTTACCACATGCTAATAAGAAAAACTGCACAGACAAATCATCTGACTTATGTATATTTTTATCATCATATGCAGCTAGAGATTTTATGGGAGCATTAAAAATTTTCCCTTTTAATGTGGCAAACATGAAAAACTGCCTCTAAGCTATAAAATTTATAGGACCAAATACAAAATGACTCAGAGCTCATTTGCTCTCAGAGCTCATTTATTGGCGGTCTGAGTATGCCATATACTTGTTCACAATGTGAGGGTTTCTAATAAACATGAACCAGACGGTAGGGCTTCGAAATCTTAACTCTGCAACTGTGTGATTTTAAGCAAGTTATTTAACCTCCTTGCATTTCACTCATTACCTATCAAGGGGGTTAGTAAAAGTACCTACTTCCTGGTATAGACATGAAAACATGAATTACTCTTTGTTAAGTGCTTAGGACAGAACCTGGAACATTATCTATAGGTGTTTGTGAAGTGAAATGAAACTAGATGAGATGAATGAAAAGAATATGACATCTAAGAACATCAGCTCGTCCCTGTGAATCATAATCTGCTTTTCCCATTAGAATGTTTCTCCCCTTGGTCTTCTCAAGGAAAATGTCTTGGTAATAAAAAGTCACTAAATGATTATGGGTAGAGATAGGAGGATCTTGCTCTCTTACTTTTATAGACATTGTTTTTATACCTTGTGGAGAAACTTTAAAAGCCCTGAGAATGACATCATATCCTGAAATATTCTATTTCATATAAAATATTCTATTAGGTTCTTAGTGAAAGAGATTTATGGATCAAAAAGATCCATGTGCATTGAGACTAAGGAAATTAAAGGACTGCACATTTCACATGAAATATACTAAGTTGGCATGCTCTCCCCGGGCTATCATCCTCTTTTTGCCCCATGAAGACTTCTGTGACTTCACCGTGCTCTCCTGAGCACAGAAAACAGAATGCCCAGAGCCTGGAGCTGTGAAGTCAAAGCAATTACAAAGCCTCATGTCCTTTCTGTGACCAGGTAATGCCTGGTGTGATCCATTAAATTGTTCACAGCTTTTATCCTATCACTGATGATGATGTCATTATTGAAGCACTATCAGGAAAAGATGAGCATTCTTAATGGGATTTGAAGAATGGAAAGCATGTACATTCAGACTATAAATACAACTATGAGATGTATTTCTCAACTTAAAAACCAAGCTCTACGTTTTTCTATTATAGGCCATTGTTAACGTCCTTTCCAAGTGTGCTTGCAATCGCTTACTTTTCAGATTAACTCTGAGCTGTGAATGTTACAAATGCTCTTGTTAACCTACAATTGATTCAAATGGGGCATTCTACAAAATGCAAACATGGTAATTGGTGCGATTTTATTTTATTTTTCTATTCTATTCTATTCTATTCTATTCTATTCTATTCTATTCTATTCTATTCTATTCTATTCTATTCCATTCATTTTGCATGAGCAGTATGCAAGGATAGCCTGGCTTTGACTTTCTAGATCTTTGCATAACCATAAGTCTGATAGAATAATTACTGACATTCAAATTAGAACCCCAGATATAAAAAACAGGGTCCACCACTGTGCCTTCTTCATGCTCTGAAGCTCAGTTATGGACAGAAATGTGTTTCCAGTTAAAATGTAATCATCCACAATTCCTTCTGATCACTGGGTTATATGGTAAAGAAATAGTCTGAGGACAAAAATTGCTTTTAATTATCACTGAATATTGTTAGAAATCATCATATCCTTCCTATTTACATTAGTATTTTTGTACAACAAAAAAGAATGAGATGAAAATTTGGCCTCTTTATACTTTAAGTATATTTTGAGAAAGATATTTGTTTAACATTACCCTCTTTCAGTTAGTTTCTTTGTCAGGATTGGGTTTTCCCAACTTTTTTCACTGGTTTGCAGAAAGAGCTAGGTGAGTTCAACATCCTTGAATGGTCGTTTTTAAAATATAGGTGGATTTTTTTTTTTTTCATTCAGTAAGATTCAAGAGAGTTTATGTGTTCCTCTGATTAAAGTATTGAAAATTATAAGATACTTTGGATGACATTTATTCTATCCCCACCATATTCCTACCTTTTGAACCATTTAAAAAATGAATGCATTGGGAGTATTATATAAGTAAAAAAGAAGTTAGAAAACCAAATCACCCTCTATTTCATGATTAAGCTTTATGGAATATTCAATACCTCAAATTTTAAAGTAGCTTTTTTTCTTTATATATTATTGAAATGCTATAAATAACAACCATTACTTTTCTCAGCTGGGATCTGGAAAATGGATCCTAAAATCCAGTAGTGAATATTGGCTTTCATATCTTGTTTAAGACAGGAATGAATGGCAGACACAAAGATGTCATGTGGCTAAATAAATGTACTTTTTTTTTATTATTTCAAGATTTCCATCACAAATTAAGGAAAAAATATTTTAGGAAATTACTTCTATTAGAATACAACATATCTAAAATGAATCGTATATTTGGTTTTCCAATGAGGTATTAGCAATAAAGAGAGGAAATTTATATGCATATCTGGTAATATGTCATAAAGCAATGAGTATGACCAATTCACAAAATGTTAACAGCATAAGCTGTGTAGTCAGAATATGTAGTTACTAATTCTATGACCTTGGGTTAATCACTCAACATCTCTGTGCTTAAAATATCTCACCTGCTAAGTAGCTAATTACAGTCTCTTTCTCAAGGATTCTGGGGAGAGTTAAATAAGATAAAATGAAGTGTTTGGCACACTATCAGAAACATAATTAGTCATGAATAACAATTATTATTATTACTAGAGGTCTGGTGCATGAAATTCATGCACTGGAGGGGGGAGGAGCTATCCCTCAGCCAAGCGTGCATTCTGTCAGATCTGGGACCCCACATGGGATCAGACCAAAACTGGTAGTCAGACATCCCCCTCACAATCTGGGACTGCTAGCTCCTAACCACTTGCCTGCCTGCCTAATCACCTCCTAACCGCTCCTCTGCTGACCTGATCCCCCCACCACCCCCGCAACTGCTCTCCCCTGCCAGCCTGATCTCACTCCCAACTTCCCTCCTTTGCAGGCCAATTTGGTTCTGATTGGTCAGTTTCTATGCCAGTCAGCATCAAAAGCTCTGCCTCCTAGGCAGCCATTGGCTCTTCACAGCTGAGCCAGATTTGGTTCTGACTGGTCAGTTTCTATGT
The DNA here is from genome assembly GCA_004026805.1 of Lasiurus borealis. NCBI lineage: Eukaryota > Metazoa > Chordata > Mammalia > Chiroptera > Vespertilionidae > Lasiurus > Lasiurus borealis. The sequence continues at coordinate 53,177 of PVJN01009142.1, read as the reverse complement.
CAGTCAGCATCTCTGGGCCTATCAATGGGGCCTGATCAGAAAGGCAGGGCTGATCAGCATTCCCAGTGGAAGCTTAGAGAGAAATGAAGGCACTGCTGTTAACCAGGACCTGAGCTAAAGAGAGAGGCAAGTGCTGATCAGCAGTTGCCACAAAGGCTATGGGTCCGACCTTGCCTCTCTTCAGGCCTCTCTCTGAGCCTGATTTGCAGCCCCTCAGCAGTCAGTGCTGGGTCACCATGCTTGCAGCCATAGCCATCAGCGCTGGGTCTCCACAGCAACCCAGCACTGATTGTAGGACTGACTTCTGGTTGGTCAAGCCTTCTGGTTGTTGTAGATGTGATGGACCCAGGGTTTTTATATATTAGGATGTTTGCATATATACACAAAAAAGAATAAACTAATAGCACTTCCTTTAGGAAATTAATGCATTATTTCCCTTACAAAATACAGCTTCTTATTAGATAAAATCCTAGCTTAATCAGTACTGTGGAAATAAAGACCAACTAAATGAGAAAACAAAGCTCTTTATTCAGTTTGCTATAGCAAGGGAGTCAGCCGCCATCAACTGCATTCTGTCAGACACTCAAAGGCAGACAGAGGTGTGAGAAAGTGTCATAATAGAACTTTGATAGTTCCAGGTATTCCTTTCATTCTGTTGGCATGAAGAAGTGGTAGTCTGGCTACCTAGAAACAGGGCATCCTAGGTGATTGGTTAGGAGTGAGTTCTTGACTTTCTCTAGTTGGTCCTAAATTAGAAGTGGGACACATATTAGAAAAGCTATCAGTTATTAATCAAGTCTTGGACATTTTGGATTGAGTGTTAAAGAAGTTATTAAGTTAGCCTTCTGGATTGACACTGGAGATAGCAATGTGGCTTCCTTTACATCTGACTTCCTGGGTTGTTTACTACACATATTGTTTCCTGGGCAGGTGGCTATAGGTTGTGGGTCAAAGATCTGTTTTTATATTTGGACTAAAATTTATACACTCAGTGGTACCCCTCAGCTTGGCCTGCGCCTCTTGCAGCCCATCTAATTATAATGTCTATTACAATAGGACTTTCATATTATCACATAAATTAAGATTTGACACTTTATAAAATAAAACAATTACTCCTGAAAACAATATATTTCATAAGTTGGGAGCAAAGGAATCTGGCTGCCAAGGTCCCCGCAATGAACTGATTTTATTTACACCTTGAATCTGTGTTATCAGCTTAGGCAGAAACAGAAATACATTAGCCTACCTTTATTTTCTTTTTATGATAAAAGGAAGCCATCAAATATAACATCAGAGGCTATCTTTTTTTCTGGAACTAAACTCAAGGAAGAATTTGCTACTTGCTTCCCTGTAAAAAACATGCAAAACCATAATTAATTATATCTCCAATTTTAAGTTTACAAAAGGATCAGAACTGCATTTCAAGGAGATGGTTCTTGTTTTGATTTTCCCTAATGTAGAGAACTTAACATTAAACCATAACTCAGTCAAATAATTTCTATGTTTGGTTTTAATCATATAACTTAAAAACCAGGCCTTCAGTTATAATATCGGGACAGAACTCAGTAAATTCAGAAAAGATAATAAGCCTCATTAGACTAGGCTTGACATTCCCAATTATCTAATATTGCAAAGATATCTTTGACTAATCCTTGATGGAGGTGAAATGTATAGCAGGTTTTTAGTCATTGTTTCCTAAATTGTGGTATGTATATCACTTGTGGCCCAAGAGAATGTTAGAAGATAAACAAAACTGTATTTTATCAATTAAGATATTATTTTTAATGTGTTTTAGAAAATAATGTTCTAGTCCATTCAACTGTGACTTTGTATATAAGGTTAAGTTAAAAAGTTTTAAAGACAATTTTTAAATTACTAGTGGCCCGGTGAACAAAATTCATGTACATTAAAAGGGAATTCATTAGAAGAAATAATATTGCTATTTGCCCTTTCTCTATAATAGAAGTGTCAGAGATGAAAGAAAATTAATAAAAGGTATATGCAAACTTTTCTCCTGTCAGAGTCTGGGGTGTACCACGGGACCCAGAGTCAAGTCCCCACCCACCCACATGCACCTCAAAATTGTGTGAGACCCAGATGCAGCCCCCCACTCATTGGACTAGATCCAGACCCAGCCAGTCCCACCCTTGTCAAGCCCTGCCAGGCAGGGGGCATAGCCTCAGGTTCCCTGGCCCAGCACCAGGACAAGGGGTGTGGCCTGAGGTCCTCCATCAAGCTCTGCCAGATGGGGTACATGGCCTGAGGTCCCCTGTCAAGCCCTGCCAGATGGGGTGTGCAGCCTCAGGTCCCCTGACGAGCCTCTTGGGCAGGGGCATGGCCTGAGTTCCTCAACCCAGCACTAGGGGTACACCTTGAGCTCCTCTGTCAAGCTCCCCTGGGTGGGGGGCATGGCCTGAGGTCCCCCAGCCTGGTGCTGAGGTGGGGGGAGAAGCCTGAGGCCCCTGAGCCCAGTACCAGGACAGGAAGCACACCTTGAGGTCCCCTGTCAAGCCCCCTGGGTGTGGAGGGTGCAGCCTGAGGTGCTCTGGCCTGGTGCTGGGGTAGGGGGAGCAGCCTGAGGTCCCCTGTCAAGCCCCAAGGTAGCGGGAGAGGGCATAGCCTCAAGTCCCTGTTGATTGCTTGTTAAGGTTCCTTATGGGAACTTGGCCTCAGCTGTGGGTGCAGCCATCTTTGTGATGAAGTGATAGTCAATTAGCATATTCCCTCTTTATTAGATAGGACTAGTGGCCCAGTGCACAAAATTTGTGCATGAGTGGGGAGGTATCCCTCAGCTCAGCTTGTGCCCTCTCACAGTCTGGGACCCCTTGGGGAATGTCTGCCAACTTGCTTAGGCCCGATCCCTGGGGATAGGTCCTAAGCCAGAAGGCAGATATCCCTCTCACAGTCTGGGATCCCTCACTCCTTACTGCCCACCTGTTTGCTGCTCCTTAGTGCTGCCACAGAGGTGGGAGAGACTCCTGCCACCACCATTGCATTCACCAGCTGTGAGCTCGGCTTCTGGCTGAGCAGTGCTACCCCTGTGGGAGTGCACAGACCACCAGGGAACAGATCCTGCATTGAGCGTCTGCCCCCTTGTGGTCAGTGACTGTTCCACCAGTTTTTCTGATATTTGATCCATTTGCATATTAGGGTTTTATTATATAGGAGGATAGTATATTGGTAAGCAGACATGGCAAAAGTCAAATGGTAAGGATGTCTGATAGGCTGGATAATGGCCCCCAAAGATATATACATACTAATCTCAGAATCTGTGAATGTTACCTCATGTATTAAAACTAACTTTGCAGCTGTAATTAAGTTAAGGATCTTGAGATGGGAGATTATCCTGGATTATCTGGGTGGGCCCAATGATATAATCAAAAGGAGTCTTACAAAACAGTCTGGAGGGTCAAAGAGGAGTAGATGTGACAAGGCAAGCAAGAGGCTAGAGTGATGCAAGGAGGGGAACACAGCTTCTAGAACCTAAAAAGACAAAGAATGAATTCTGCTTTGAAGGCTCTAAGAAGGAACCACTCCTATCAACACCCTGATTTTAACCCTATAAGTTCATTTTTGACTTCTAGCTCCAGAAGTATATTGGAATAGATTCCTCTTGTTTTAAACCACTAAATCTATGATAACTTATAATAGCAGAAATCAGAAATGAATACAGATAGATGGTAATCAAGAGACTAACATTTATAAAACACTAGAGGCTCAGTCAGTTCACAAAATTCATGAACAGGCCAGGTCCCTAGTGGCTGTCAGCTGCCAGCCAGGGCCTCCCTTCCCCCAGCTGCCTGCCATGACCACCAGCTGGGGCCTCACTTTCCCAGGTTGGCTGGACAGCCCCAACTCCTGGTCAAACTCTTGGTGAAGGGAATAATTTGCATATTAGGCTTTTATTATATAGGACTAGTGGCCTGGTGCATGAAATTCATGTACAGAAGGGGAGGTATACTTCAGCCTGACCTACATCCTCTCCAGTCTGGGACCCCTGTGGGATCGGGCCTAAACCGGCAGTAGAACACACCCTCATAATCCAGGACTACTGGCTTATAACCACTTACATGTCTGCTTGCTTGATCTCCCCTAACCACTCTGTCTGCTGATCCTCCTCTTCAGCTTCTCCTTCAGAAGGGGGGTCATCCTTATCTTTCTTGGCTTTTGCAACCTCAATGGTCCCTTCCATCTCGATCTGCTCCTTCTGGACATGCCCAGTGTATTAAAAGGGAAGGAGTGAGTGGACATCAAGTAGGAGTTGGTCTGTAAACCACTGTAGGCAGATCGACCAAAGACCTGGGAACTCTGGGAGTAGTTGCTGGCTATGCTTTCCATGAAATTGAGCTGGGTCTCCTCACCTTCCAAGAGTTTCCTGTAAGCTGCAATGTCAATGTCCAAAGCCATCTTCACATTGAGGAGGTCCTGATATTCTTTTAAATATCATGCCATTTCACTCTTTGTAGTTCCCAACTCATTTTCTAATTTGTTGATTGTGTCCTGCTTAGCACTAACGTCTGCATTCTGCTTATCCTCCAGCTCTTGCAGCTGCTTTCTCAGCACTTCGTTCATGCCCGGCTTGCTTCTATCTCCAGGGTTTTGGCCTTAAGCAGGCGGAGGTTCTCAGACACCTCCTCCTTGGCAGCATGCACCATGTAGGTGTTCTTGGCAGTGCTCTCGGTCAGCAAGGTAAAGAGGCTCTTGCACCATTCTTCGGTATTTTGCATGATCTTGGCAGCCAGCTTCTCATACTGGGAGCAGATGTCCTTGAGCACCACAGAGAGGTCAGACTTGGAGAAGACGTACATCTCCACAGAGATCTGAGCATACTGGATCTGCCCCTGCAGCTCGGCAATCTCCTCTTCATGCACCTTCTTCAGAAAGGCGATTTCATCCATCAGGCTGTCGATGCACTTTTCCAGCTCAGCACCAGCGAGAGCCGCCTCCTCTGCATTTTTGGGCATCTCCATCAGCCAACCCTCTTCATCCTCATGGTTCAGCACCTCTTCCTGGTAGCGCGCCTACAGGTTGCTCTCAGCCACTTCAGAGCCACTGTGCCTCCTAACTGCCCTTTTCCCTCTCCTCGCCAGGGACTGGGCGTGGTGGGGTGGGGCACAGGCATCCCATTTTCATTAAAATGTTCCACCTGGGCCTGCTCCACCAGTGTCCACAGGCAGCTCTGGGGAAGACAGTGATCCCGGAGACCCTGGCCACCCCACCTGCCCTGTCTGGATCACTGTCTATACCCCATGGGCAGTGTTAGGCACTGCTTGCTGTAACTGCCTGTCCCAATCTCCACCTGGACTCCACACGGGGTGTCAGACGCTGGCCCCAGGGCCTGCCCCATCCAGATCACCCTGCAGGCAGTCTCAGGTACTGTCCATGCCACCTGCCCAATCACTGCTTGGACCCCACAGGCAACATCAGGCATGCCTGCCTGGCTCCCTGGTCCCCATCACACCTGGGCCCATCATACAACATCAGGCACTGCCTGCTGGGCCTGCCTGGTCCTGATCCCTGCTTGCACCCCACAGGTGGCTTCAGGTGCTGCCTGTTGCTGGAACTGTCTGGTCCCCAATGCAGCCTGGACTCTGCAGGGGACATCAGGTGCTGCCCACCTATCCTGCCCAGTCCCAATCACCACCTGGATGTCTCGGGTAGCATCAGACACTGTCCATACCACCTGCCCAGTCCTGATTTCCGCCTGGACTCAACGGGGGAGGGGGGGGTATCAGGAGCTGCCTGCTTCACCTGCATATGCAAATTTATCTGCCATCTTTGTTGGGTTTATTTGCATATCACTCCTGATTGGCTGTAGGTGTCATGGAGGTATGGCCAATTAGCATCTTTCTCTTTTATTAGCGTAGATTGCCTTAGCCAGTGTCTGAGTGTAGGTATTTCATGTTGTTCATCAAGACAATAGTCATAAGCTGCAGATGCCAGTCTGTGCTGTACTTCATGTATTTCCCATTCAGCAAATACCTTTGCAAGTTGTTCATTACCCTTGCATATAATTCATCTGGATCTGGAGGCTTGAAATAATTTTCAAAATTTACTGATAATAATCAGAATAATTAACAGAATTTCTTGAGCATTAAGCAGATAAAGCATTGTTCTAAGCAATATATATATATATGTGACTAGTCCATATATGTGGTGTGTGTGTGTGTGTGTACGTATGCATGTGTATATATATATATATATATATATATATGTATATATATATATATATATATATATATATATATATATTCTAACCATATGTAAAATTTCTGTTTTTTCCCCCATTTTATAGATGGCCTTGCTGTGTGGATCCAGCTTTGAACCTACAGGCCTGTCTCTGTTTGAGGTCTTGGTTTTCATCATATTTAAGGAGTCCTAGATTTTCCTCCCATTTCCTTGTCTAACTTGTGCTTCAGTTTTCCCTTATAGTGTTGTTATACCCTATCCCTTAAGTGAAAAGAAGACAGAGCAAAATAAGATTGGAATAGTTGTATCTTCCTTCTGCCATCTGATAACATTAAACCGCCCTCCTAGCCAACATGCTGCCAATTCTGAATGCTCTTTAAACAATATTTACTAATACTGTTCTTGCTAATAATATTCTCAATAGGAATCTATTTCAAATATAAAATACTTTTAACAACACTAAACAAAAATCATGGAGAAGTAACAAAAATGAAACACTCAGTCAGAACACCATTCATCTCCTTTGCAGGAATTGAGACTAGTCTGTGCTTTTGACCTTGCTTTTTGAAAAGTGATATAGGCGTTTTCCCTCACTGTGCAATCTTGGAAAGGGTATTTACTTTGGGCTTCAGGTTTCTCTTCTGAAAAATTGGAGTTGCACTGGGAGATCTCTTTCAGTTCTAATTTTGGTGATTTCAAAATACATATTTCTTGTGGGAAAAAGTAATTCAACAGACTCTGCCTGTTATTATGACACTGGACCCTGATTTATCGGTAAACATTCCAGTGATTATTAACACACATGTGCCTTTGATGCTAGACTTATTACTAACCCTACAGGCTACTTATGGAGTGTGCTTCCTTCCTGTGGGTGAGAGTATTTTGTTGTGGTTGCTTGAACAATCTCTCTTGTGCCTATGAGCTTTCTACCTCTTGAAAAAAATGAGAAATGGGTTCCTATTTATTGTTTTAGCTGTCTTGTACTACAGCTCTCCAAATACATACTGCCTGCTTCAGCCATGTCATGATGTTACTATAAAACATCACTGAACTAGCAAGCTCAGATATGCCTCATGTCAAGAATGTTAGAGAAGGAATATCTGCATTAGATGTGGTTAGACTAGATCAGTGGTCGGCAAACTGCAGCTCTGTTGACTAATGAGTTTGCCGACCACTGCGTAAGGGCATTACCCTTACCCAGAAGTCTTGACTTCAGGTTAAAGACATTAGTACAATATTAAAATGTTTTTTAAGTGTTTTTCCCTAAGGCAGCGGTCGGCAAACTCATTAGTCAACACAGCGGCAAACTGCAGCTCACAAGCCACATGTAGGTTGCGAGCCACAGTTTGCCGACCACTGGACTCGATGATCTCTTAGGATGACTAATTGTCTTCATTTTCCCAGGAACTATTCTCAGTTTTAATACTGAAAGTTCTTAAACCCAAGAAATCCTCAATCCTGGGAAAACCAGGATGGTTAGTTGCCCTTTCTGAGGTCCCTTAAAACCTAAGACTCAAGGTCAGTGCTGTTCAGTAGAACTTTCTGCAATTCTGGGAATGTTCTATAGCTACACTACCTAATTCAATAGCCTGTGTGGCTATTGAGCACATGAAATGTGAACAGTGCAATTGAGGAGCTGATTTTTTTTAAAAAATATATTTTTTATTAATTTCAGAGAGAAGGGGAGAGGGAGAGGGAGATAGAAACATCAATGATGAGAGAGAGTCATTGATTGGCTGCCTCCTGGATGCTATGTGCCTTGACCAGGAATTGAACCGTGACCTCCTGGTTCATAGGTCAATACTCAACCACTGAGCCCCACCAGCTGGGCTGAATTTTTAATTAGTTTATGTTTAAGTAGCCACATGTGACAAGTAGCTACTCTATGGGACAACACACTTCTTAGGTGATGCCATGATAATGATCACTGGTGAGGTACTTAATGCAGTATCTCTAAAGAAAGTACAATAGTTCCTTCCTTATCTGTGTGGGAAAGGTTCCAAGACCCACAATGTGAGTGCCTGAAACTACACATAGCAACAGTTTCTATTGCTGTGTTTTTCCTATGCACACATACCTATGATAAAGCTTAATTTATAAATTAATCTCAGTAAGAGACTAACAACAACTAATATAAATATAATAAGTATAACAATACAAGTATATTATAATGAAACTTGTGTAAATGTGGTCTCTTTGTCTCAAAATATTGGTGATGATGTGAGATGATACAATGCCTATGTGATGAGCTGAGTTGAGGTAAATGATACAGGCATTGTGAGTAACATTAGGCTTGACCATAAGTTCTGTGATACCACAACAGTTTATCTGGTAACCTAGACAGCTACTAAATGGCTAATGGCTGGGCAGCGTATAAAATGTGGATACTTTGGACAAAGGGATGATTTATGAGCTGGAAAATGAAATGGTGTAAGATTTCATCACACTATTTGGAATGATACACAATTTAAAACTTACGGACTTTTTACTTTTAGAATTTTCCATTTAGTATTTTCAGGCCATGGATGACTACAGGTAATTGAAACCACAGAAAGCAAAACTGTGGTTAAGGGAGTACTGCTATACCCAAGATGGGGTATAATTGCACCCTTGAATGACACTCAACACATCAGCTTTCTGTCTCCAATCCATTGTTATACTGATAAGGGAGCATAATAAGGTTATCTAGGAATATTGATAAGACCTATCTTTATCACACTCCAGGTCAAAGGGTAGAAGAGGTGGTAGCCCTTAGACAAACATGTGAAATAGATTATGTAGTAAGTAAGTCCGAGTTTGGGGCAAATAATTTACATCCAAATAAAATCACTAGTGGTTAGTACTTTGTGGTTTTGTTGCTGAGACATATAAGCAGTTGCGGATTTTAGGTAAATGAAGTATGAGCCCGTTTTGACCTAGCCTGGTGGTTTAGTGAAGTTAGGAACATTATACCAAATTAAGTTTCAACTTGGCATGAGGACTGATTTAAAATTTTCTTTTCCAAGGAACTGATGTTTGCTTTATTATATCAAAGTAAGCAGTCAACAGAGAGAAATCCACAACATTACCTCCTAACGGCGAAAGGGTATTTTCTTGAATTGCAGAATGTTGACACCATACATCTGTCTGACATCAAAGCTCTTGGTTATAAATCTTGCAGATAACTGATCATCCGGAATCCACAAAGGCAGAAGTTGAAAGGGAAGTTGGAACATTAGGAGAGCAAAGATACTCCGCAGCCCCTGCAGGAGTTGAAGCTGGTTATAATGTGACATATATCTTTGCTTTCCTAGGACTTGGCTGTCCATTTAAATGCTAATGTGCAACTCTGGCATATCCTAGGAATTAAAAGTGCTGAAGCAGGCAGCAGCACGGGAACTTTCAGAACATCGCTGAATATGTTGGTATCCATGTGCTAAAGAGTTCAGGTATGCTTTTAAATGTCAGAGAACAAACCACAGCCCTCTCTGTGCTCTGCTATGAATTCTTTAGCAGTGTTTCACTTTTTCAAGAAAGCACGAGTGAAGCTGAGTTTTCAAGTGATTTTTATTATGCTGTACATGAAGCAAAACAAAAGGTCATCACCTAGAATGTATATGTAAGGTTTTAATTAAAAGAAAAAATGTAAAATTATTCTTGGTTAGAAAAATATATATCTTAAAGTCTCAATCACCTTTAGCTGTGAAAAATGAAAATTGGTAGGCATCTAAGGTGAATTTCAGGGTTTTGTCTCATATTCTTATTCTGTACTTACATAGCATGTCAAAACTGTATTACTGTCAAAACTGGTTTGGCTCAGTGGATAGAATGTCAGCCTGTGGACTGTAAGGTCCCAGGTTCGATTCCAGTCAAGGGCATGTATCTTGGTTGTGGGCACATCGCTAGCAGGGGGCGTGCAGGAGGCGGCTGATGGATGTCTCTCATCGATGTTTCTAACTCTATCCTTCTCCCTTCCTCTCTGTAAAAAATTAATAAAAATATATTTTTTTAAAAACCCGTATTACTATAATACCACAGAGTCTGCAACAGGCAGGCACATGAGAGGTCAGAATAACTATTATTGAAATTGATGCCTTGAGAAAAGGAAGGTCTCCAAAGACTGGGCTTCCACAAGGTCAGTTATATAGGGAAGTGTGATTGCTATATGGACAACTGCAACACTCTCCAGAGAGCACTGGCTCTTGGCATCCATTCAATATTTATATATAATCTCCCACTTATCAGGCTGGTGCTGGGAGTGAAATACTACTACTACTAGAGAATGCTCATCTTCTGATTGCCCTGTGACTAGTATTATGTAAATGCTTTCTTTATACATATTAATTCATTTAATTCTCCATAATTGGGTGAGCCAATTCCTATTGGTCAATTAATCAATTAATCAATCAATCCTATTGGTTCTGCTTCTCTGGAGCACTCTTACTAAAACACTTGGGAATTCAATTCAGGTTTCACCCTGAGAGTGGGGCTCAACAATCTGCTTTTTATCAAGTGTTCCAGATGGTTCTGATATTCACTGAAGCTTGAGAATCACTGTCCTCGAGACACATGTCCTTGATTAGCCTGACAGTGAGGAGGGCAGAACTTGAACCCCGGCAAAGGTGAACTCCTGGGTCCTGGCTTCTTTTCAGATATCACGAGTGAATGTCACTTCCCTAAAGTAGCCCATTTTGACAGCATACTTTCCCTTTAGTAACAACCAGGATGTCCTCGCTATCCTCTCTTTTAATGGGCTTCAGTGTATAAAAACACAAATAATGTATATTTATTGTTGTTCAATATAAATACACTGAGTTGCCAGATTATTATGATCTCTGGAAGCATAATAATCTGGCCACTCAGTGTATCCTACCATAAAATAGTAATATGCAAATTGACCACACCACTGCTACTCTCACAAGCCACACTCACCAGCCACACCTACCAGTTAATCAGAGCAAGTATGTAAATTAACCCAACTTACATGCCTACAGCTACAGAGAGAGCTGAAGGGAGGCTTGGGTTGCCCCTGGCAATGGAGGAAGCCAAGCTTTCTGCAAACTCTGGCTTGCCCCAGGCCTCCACTTAAGGCAACAAAGTTTCAATGGCTGTGTGAGCAGAAGGCTTGGCTCCACTCCAGGCTGCAAAGTTTCAATTGTAAAAGATAATTAAATCCCAGATACCAGAGCCTCTGCTTGGGTCACCAGGGGGCATGGCCAGCCTGCAAACCACCTCAGGTCCCTCACCCAGGCCACCCCAGGCCCCAAGGGAATACCCACCCTGATCCAGGACACCCTTCAGGGCAAAACAGCTGGTCCCTACCCATATATCAGGCCTCTATCCTATCTAATATAGAATAATATGCAGATTGACCATCACTCCAACACATAAGATGACTGCCCCATGTAGTCAAAAGATCCTGCCCATGTGGACACAAGATGGCCAGCAGGGGAGGGCAGTTGACAGAGACCAGGCCTACAAGGGAGGGCAGTTGTGGGCAATCAGGCCAGCAGGGGAGGACAGTTGGAAGGGACCAGGCCTGCAGGGGAGGGCAGTTGGGAGTGACCAGGACAGCAGAGGAGGGCAGTTAGGGGCAAACAGGCTGACAGGGGAGTGGTTAAGGGGTGATCAGGCTGGCAGGCAGAAGCAGTTAGGGGCAATCAGGAAGACAGGGAGGTGAGCAGTTGGGAGCTACCAGTCCTGCATTGTGAGAGGGATGTCCGACTGCCTATTTAGGCCCGGTCCTGGCAGTCAGACATCTCTCAAGGGGTCCCAGATTGGAGAGGGAGCAGGCTTGGCTGAAGGACACCCCTCCCCCCATGCACAAATTTTGTGCACCAAGCCTCTAGTATTCTATATGATAAAAGTTAATATGCAAATTGTCCCCTCAACCAGGAGTTCAACCAGCAGGCAAGCCAGCCAACTGCACATGTCCCCTTCCCCTGGCCAGGTTGGTTGGACCTAACCATGCACGAATTCATGCACAGAACCTCTACTATATATACAATGAGTGGCCAGATTATTATGCATTCAGAGATCATGATAATTTGGCCACTCAGTATATATTCCAAAGACTAACTGAAGCAGATAAGAAAGCACTCCTCAAACACTTCAAGGATCCTAGTTGTGTTTACTTTTAGTGTGTGATGAACCTTATCTAAGGCAAACAAGCTTCATTGCAGGGACAGTGAAGCAGTGTTACATGACCCCGCATTTAGCAGAGCCTGCTGGAGTCCCTCTACACTGCCACCCCAGGTGCCCTGGTCTCTGTTACTCCTCCCCAGCGATTAAACACGCAACCCAGCTGCCAGGCTCTTCCAGGACAACCAGAGGTGCAACAGGAATTCACATCCTGCTGTTCTGTTACCCGAAGACTTACACTGCCCACAGGGCTGTTCCTAGTTCTTGTTAACTGTTCATAGAGCACGTTTGCCCAGTTTGTCAAAGGTAAGAGTCTTTTTTTTTTTTCCCTTAAGGAAGGTCATACTGCAGGAGTTTCATTTCTTTTCTAGAAGGAACACTTGAACAAATAACAAACCTTTTGTGTTAAACATAGTGTACCTATACCTAAGGCAGACCTTCAGGTGATCAGTATGCTCTGGAGTTCTTGGCAGGCAGAGAAGCAGTCTATTTTCCTCAGTAAATACACGCAGCTGTGCCCATACACAAAGGTAAACCTAATTGGTAAATGTTGTTTGTGTCCTGACTGCTCTGCCCACCAGCTGTTCTCTATCTCTCTCCCTCCTCTCTGGTCTTCCTATTCCCTGAGACACAACAATATTAAAATTAGGACAGTTAATAAACCTACACTGTCCTCTAAATGTCAAGTGAAAAGAAGAGTCACACATTTCCACTTTAAACAAAAAACTGGAAATGACTAAGCTCCATGAGAAAGGCGTTTTGAGAGCCCAAAATAGGCCTAAGGCTAGGTAGGCCTCTTGCTTCCAACAGTTAGCCAAATTGTGAATGAAAAGCAAAAGTTCTTGAAGGAAATGAAAAGTGATATTCCAGTAAACACAAGAATAATAAGAAAGCAACACAGCTTTATTGCTGATATGGAGAAAGTTTGAGTGGTCTGGACAGATTAAACCAGCCACAACATTCTCTAAACAAGCCCCCGCTCTCTTCCATTCTATGATCTAGGAAGGCTGAGAGAGGCAAGGAAGAAAAATTTGAAACTAACATAAGCGGGTTCTTGAGATTTTAGGAAGGAAGCCTCTTCATAATATGGCTTCTAAAAGTGCAAAGTGAAGCAGCAATTACTGATGTGGAAGTTATACCAAGTTATCTAGCTAAGGTAATTAATGAAGCTGGCTACACTAAACAACAGGTTTTCCATGTAAATAAAACAGCCTTCTATTGGAAGAAGTTAAGACAATGCTATGGCACTCTTGATAAACTAAAGTGTAAGTATAATGCAAACATAACTTTCATATGCGCTAGGAAACCAAAACATCGGTGTGATTACCGTGTTTTCCAGCATATAAAATGACTGGGCATATAAGAAGACACCCAACTCTTCCAGTTAAAATACAGAGTTTGGAATATACTCGCCCTGTAAGATGACACCCAGCATATAAGACGACCCCCGACTTTTGAGAAGATTTTCCTGGGTTAAAAAGTCATCTTACACACGGGAAAATACAGTAACTTTATTGAGATGTTCACTTTATTGAGGTGATCTGGAACTGAATCTAATTATTTCCAAGGTATGCCTGTAGTCCAAGCTGGTATTGATCATCACTTACAAATATTCGTTAATAGCTACTGTGTACAAGCCAATGTTCGATGGGATGGTACACAGACAAACACACACAAAATTTAAATCTTCATCACCACCACCATGTATATATTGAGTGCTTTTTCTTGCATGAAATAGAGTTGACAGTTGATGCAATGAAATCTAGATGTCTTAGAACACTGTTATGAAACACTCCTAAGCTATATAAAGGATGGAACAAAAATCAAACAAGAATTTGCTGAGGGCTTTTGAGTAGAAAGTATTAGTTTACTCATTCACTGACATGCTGGGTACTGGCCATATTTGACAATGACTTGAGATAATGCTTGAAATATAATGATGAGCGAGAGGAACCCACTTCCTGTCCTGGGGGTAGAAACAGTCTAGAAGGGCTCTTCACATAACTTATTTAATTTGATTCTCATAATCACTCTGGGAATGTGCATTATTATTATTATCCGTGTTTTCAGAATAAAACTGAAGCCTCCTGATGGGAAATACCATTCTTAGCATCACACAATAGATAAAATTATTTTGTTTTGTTGCTATGACATCATGATGTAATACCATATGTTGGCCTAATTCTTCTCCCAGAAAATATATCTCTGTTCCTATAATGAAAGTCTGTGGTAAAATGTACTTAATAAACTGTATGAAGTTTCACTTTTCTGAAACATACCTAGTCTGGAAAATAACACTGAGTATAGACTTGAAAGTGTTTTTTTTGTTGTTGTTGTTATTTTTTTCAAAATAGGACATTTGGCTCAGGAATTTAGCAGCTGAGTCTCTAGCCCTTTCACCTCCTATTATTTGTTGGGTGGTAAGGGTGTGAATTATATCTTTATGCCTTCTGGCCTCTTCTTTATAATTTTTTTCCCCACCTATGCCCCAAGAGAAGGTTTTACTATACTAATATGCCTTGTGGATTTTCAAGTAGGGGAACAAAGCATGCACTGGTTTTCTTCTCTTTCTACCCATTTATTTTTGTCTCCTATTATCTTTTAAGCAATGTCAGCTAAAGAGTCATTTAAAGCAGTTTGAGGTGATAAAAATATCTCAAAGGAAAGAAATCCTGAAATGATAGGCAAGGGGATCGATGGTTTTATAGTATACATTCTCCTGTCAAATCATAGCACACATTGACTTTCTGCTCTTAGTTTTAGTTTGGTTCCATTAATCTCCCATGAAGTTATAGTAACTAGAGTGAGGTATTTATGTTACATCCGCACCATGAACTATTGAGGTAGTTCCTTACTCTTGCCGGGTGCCTTTGATACATGATCTGATAAATCCTTGCAGCAGTCCCAACAGGCAATACCCAGTGTAAGTAAAAGGAAACAGAAATTGCCCTTATAGCTCCCTCCTCCTCTATTTCCTTTAAAAGAACAACAACATGGAAATTTAAACAAATAAAAGATTTACAGATGGGTTAGGTAAATAAATCACCCAACCAAAAAGCATTGCAGCTAAGATTTGAACTCGTAGCTCTCTGGCACCAAAGTTTGTGCTTTTCCACTTATAGTAGCCCTTCCCACATTTTATACAAACAGACATGAGTCCCACAAGGTAATAATGGGACCCTTCCAAAGCCAACTATGATCAAGTACATTTGGGAAAAAGTAAATGCGCTTGATTCCTTTGGAGATTGACAGTGTATCTTTAGCAAATTAATATTTTAAGAAGTCCTATAAATAAAACAATGACAATATGTTTATTTGGCTTAACATAGCATTTGAATTTCTGCCCCCTTCCTGATTTAAACACCTACAGTATGGTGAAGAAAATTGGACTATGCAGTGCATCAATCAAAGCAATGAGAAAACTTGGACAACTGTTAGACTTGGATAAAAGAGTTCCCTGTGGAGCCAGTGTTATTGTCTGGGTCAAGATGATCTGCTGAAATCTAGAAGGCAGTATTAATGACAGTCTTAGAAACAGAGAGATTCATGAAGGGAATGGAAAAGTTCCCTTAAAAGGGAGAAAGGTCTAAGGATCCCATTTGGCTGGAAGCAATATGTAGTTATAGTGTGCTATGTGGACAGGAAAAGGCTGTAATTTCAAAGAGAATCAGCAGATTATAATGTTATGTGCAGTTAAACCAAGTCCTTTCTCATTCTATAGATCAAGACAAACAAGAGAGAGTGACTCATTTTCCTGGGGTGACCAATCATCTCAGTTTTCAGGACTTTCAGTCTAAAATTAGAAGAGTCCTGGAAAGGCTTGGAATGTTAGTCACCCTACATTAAAAAAAAATTATTATTTGCAAAGGTTATTATTAATACTTAGGTACCATGGCCATGTGATCTGAACACATTTTAAAAGTTCATTCTCTTCAAGAGAGTTCTTGTGCATTAGGTGTTAATAGTATAGTTTGAGATCTATCAGGGACACACCAAATTTTTATTCTTAGCAAGTCAGAGCAGAGGACAGTGTAATTAATCTGATGTTGGCCTTCATATAAGCCTGACCCAAGGAGACCTGTACTAATTCCAGGGCTGAAAGTATAGATACCTCTGAGAGGCAGAAAGCAAGTTTTAGGGCTGTAGCAGCCTTCAGCAAATGGTTAGCCACAGAAGTCCACGATGCCAGTTCAGAGAGATTGACAGCCTGCATCCAGTTGGCCTGTGTCAGAGTAGCAGAGACATGTGCCCTGAATTGGAATTCATGGGAAAACTTCAGTTTGCAGGTAGTAGAACCAGCAAGGGCAAGGGAGATTGACAGTTCTCAAAGGCAAGGCAATTACAGGAGGCCCATGGAGATAACACAAAAGACTAGAAGGCAATGTGTAGACCCAGCACAGAGGGCCTTACACCCTGATGTAGGGCAAGTAACCAGGTGTTTACTAATTTAATACAAGCCAATGAACTTCCTCCAGGACATTTAATATTAGACTTTTCCTGACTGCAAAGAGATCAAAGGCCCCAGGCTATTTAAAAGCTTCTTGTATTCTTGTCTGAGACAGGCAAGACTAAATATATTGGTGGGAAGATCATGAGAACCAGCTAGGGAAAGACAAGGAAAGAGACAATGGGGTCTACCAATTGTCAGGTGTAGCAACTATTCATTCCGTTTCCTAGGCTTGGGGTTCTAGGAATTAAAATACAGAGAATCCAACTTTTAAGTCACAGTAGTCTTCCCACCCGCTCAATTTTATGAAGAGTGTACAATTGTCCCTTGAACAACATGGGTTTGAACTGTCTGGGTCCACTTATATGTGGGTTGTTTTTCAATAAATATTACAACTGTATTTTTCTTCCTTATGATTTTTTAAAATAACATTTTCTTTTCTCCAGGTTATTTTGTTGTAGGAATATAGTATATAACAACATAAGATACAAAATATATGTGAATCAACTATTTATGTTATCAGTGAGGCTTCCAGTCAACAGTAGGCCATTAGCAGTTAAATTTGGGAGAAGTCAGAAGTTATACACAGATTTTAGACTGCACCAAGAGTCAGTGTCCCTAACTTCATTGTTGTTCAAGGGTCAACTGTATATGGAGCACCCCTAAATAAATTGTGTTTGCATGCACCATCCTCTTCAGAATCCCATCTTAGGTCTTCTGAAGAACAGATGTGTGGAGAGGATTCCTCCTGAGACAAGGCAATTGGAGAATGTAGGATTTGGACATAGAGTTCCAAGTCGTCTTATGTAAGGACAAATGTTAAATGGTTGGTTTATTCCTAGAGAAAGAAATGATGGGACTTGGCAAATCTGTCCTCATTCTTTCTCACATAGGACCTCTTTTACAGAGGAGATAGCTGTCTCTTTTTTCCTCCAGTTAGATAATGGAAGAATTGCTTCCTGAAAATTTGGTGTTAGAGTTCACAGTCCTGCATCTCTTCTGAACCCACATAAAAATGTCTGGTTTAAAGTAGGCTGATGTTGAATTATGAGTCTGAGAATGTGTTACCACACTCGAAAACCTTGCAAAATGAAAGCCCTTGTAAAGTCCCTGTTAAAATACTACCTCCCCCTCCTCGCCCCCCAAACAAACAAAAAAAAACAACAACACAAAAACAAAGGCATATAATAGAATGTTTCAAGTGACTGGAGAGAAAACAAAGAGATTAATCACCTTGTAAGCAGCAATTATGATGCTTTATGATATTGGTGGCTTATTGGACAATCACTTTTTAAAAAGAAATAAAGGTTTCTAGGATTTACATTGCTGTGCTTCAGCTAATGACAGTTATTCCCTGGCTTAACTACTTGCTAATTTATATCCTTAAAACAAAGCCCTTACCATTGTTTTCTTTATTTGAAAGCCCAGTTTCAATTTTAATGCTCTGTAGTCAGTTCCCCTGAAGGGGGGAAGGCCTAGAGACAAAGAAGTGAGTTATTTTCCAAAAACGACTGCAGATGAAGTTCTCAGTATAATTTCTTTGGGTAACAATTTATTTAAACCTCCTTCTTATACCCATAGGCTAACTTGTTATTCAAATGCTCTTTTTAAGATGGATCATCCTAGGGTTTTGCAGTCTTTTGTGTTCTCCCCATGTGCTTATTCTGAACCAACTCCTTAACAGTCATTACTTAACAGACATCTGTAAACTGATTACTCAAAATGTATAGATCCTCCCCAAACTCCCTCTAAACTCTCAACTGCCTCCTTGATACCTGCCCTGAGAAGTTTCACAGGCATCTCCAACTCACATCTCCAAAACCAACCTGACCATCATCTGTTTCTCTTCTATTATCTATTATCTATTTCAGGAAATGGCACCACCCCCTATTAGGTGGCCAACCCAGAAACTTGGCTATTATCTTAGATTTCCTGTCCCTGAAAAATGACCTTCTACACAAGTATTATTCACAGTCCACAGTGATGGTCCTGACAAATCCACTTCTGCCAAGTGTGGCTCCTGTTTCTCCATCCCACACTGGGTGATTCCTTTAAAGTTCTCTTGTTGCATTGAAGTGGTATGGAGGTCTGAAATGAGGTGAGAATGAATGTCTCCTTGACCATCTAAGTAATGGTGTATTAGGAACTAAAACAATACTCCTATTCCCCACCCCACCCCCTCTCTCCCTTTCTCTCTCACCAGTTATGTAGGTTGGAAGATGCAACCAAATTGCATTCAGAATCATTCCTATCTTCTACTGCAGCTGTGTTTCTTGATCAAGATTGTTCTGAGTTCTCCAAAAAATACATACTTCTAGATATCACTTGGTACAAATCCAGAATATCTGAACCCAGTTTAGGCTCAGGCTGGGATAATAATCATCTATGTAGACAAATGACATGTGCCGTTTGAGGATCTAGACAACTTCTAAATGTCTTCGTTTACTAGGCTTTGGACAATGATTTGTGAAGCTGGTTGAAAACCACTATTCACTTATTGAATAACAACAGCTCAAATGGATGTTCTCCTAACATTTTGAATAGTGTTTTGGCATTTCCAATGAAAGTCAGAAAGAAGCTTCCCCATGGAAATAAGGCTCTTTGCTAAACAAACTGCTGTTTGAGAAGTGGTGCTTTCCTGCTCTCTGCCCACTAGAAAAGAGGACTGTGAACATTTAATTTGTATAAGGTGGCCTTGAAGCAGCAATACTTGTCCCTATGGCCCTGCTGAGCAAGGGCTGAGTCACCTACCAAGTGGAGAAATGTGAGAAGGTCAATTGTACATATTGTCTAGATTTCCGTTGGAGTCATTGCTGATTTCAACCAATTTCCAAAGGATTTTTTCTCTCCAATGATCATCTTCTGTGTTAAACTACTCTCATAAAACAAAAGGTCTGAGATTTTTTTCTGACATTTTTGTGTGGAAGGTAAATTAAGCTTGCACAAAATTGTGCCTCATTTCAGAAAGAAAGTTGGCCCTTTTGTATTAACTAGAACATGTAATCTTCAAATGCTTCAAACATTTCACAACTTATGTAGAAATATTGAATTTAAGATAATTTCTAATTAATTGACTGAAAAACTGCAGGTACAACGACTAATAATTGGGTCTCCTCTGATAACCCCACTTGAATTGCAATGCTTTCCAATAGAGGTCATTCCTGTTTCCTTCCCACTCCTTGTATCAAGTTGAAGGAGCAGTGTCAACTTTTCTTCCTTTTCTTTTACAAATTGAGAGTGGTGGGGTCAAGTTGATGTTTTAGAAGGGTCGCCCCAGTATCTGAGAGGAGGATGGATGGGAGGAGAGATTGAAGAAGAGAATTAAACTGGGGTCAGATGACAAACCTAGATAAGCTGACAGAACTGGAGTGCCACATGAGTAGGGCCAGGTATGGGAGTAGCCAGGACAGCTCTGCTCTATGCAGGTGTGGCTCATGGAGATGGGTGGAGTACAAGGAGATAGGGAGCTGCTGGGATTAGGTTCCTTTGGGACATTCAGGGCAAGTACTCAGAGACAACTCTTGAAGGGTCTGGTGTCTTTGAAGGGTTTGGGTTTTATTTCCTAAAACAGATCTAAGCTTCCCCATAAATCCCTAAATAGCAAGGGTAGAAGGTAGAAGGAAAAGCCAAACAAAATGTAAACATTTTTTATTTCTAGTTGAAATACCTTTTCAAAACCTTTGGGTCAATGCTGAGTCATTTTATTTTATTTATTTTCTCTTCAATTTGAAGTCCATGACATCTAATTAATTATATGATACACCCCCATATTTGCTCCTGTTGGTCACTTATTAATCTCCATGTCCATGAGCCCAGAGAATAGAGAGCATAGAATAGAGGGACTGTGCCATGTACATCTGGAGATATCACAGGCCAGGTTATAAGGACCTGATGGGTTGTCCTTTATCCAAAGAACAATCAGAAGCATTTTAAATATCTTAATAGGGTAAAATAGTTCTGACCAGGTTTACTCAGTATTAGAGCCTTGGCCCATGGACTGCAGGGTCTTGGGTTCAATTTCCAGTCAAGGAAGGACACATACTTAGGTTGCAGGTTTGATCTCTGGCCCTGGTCAGGGCATGTGTGAGAGGCAACCAGTTGATGTGTCTCATGTTTCTCTCTCCCTACACCTCTCTTTCACTCTCTTTAAGGATCAATGGGAAAATATCCTCCAGTAAGGATTAAAAAAGGGGGGGAGGGAGAGTGGTGAAATAATACCTGATGTGATTTTTTTTTTTAAAGACCAAGTCTGCAAAGAATAGAATTGACTGATTCAGGAATGAATGTGGGAGAGCTGTTAAGAGGCCAAGCAGTAGTTAGGGCAAGAGGATGATAGTGACCTCAAACTAATGTGGTGGCATTGAGGATGGGAGAAGTGTTGGGAGAAAAAATGGGCAGAACTTGGGGATTGTTTAGATGGAGGTTCATGAAAAAGAGAGAGGACTCTAGGACGATTCCAAGATTTCTGCAAGGAGCAACAGAGGGCCTGGTGGTGTAGTTGTCTGAGATAGACGAGAAGAGAAGCAGGCTTCCTGGGAGGGAGGGCTACCTTAGATTTCCTCATCCTGTTGACTCTCTGGCACCTGCCTGGCAAATTCTAACTGCTGCTCCTGTGACCAGACAGGTCATTCTCACCATCGGAGATAATCTACTAACTGGCTGCACTACACACACATATGACCTATCTTCACCTGGACCTCCAAACTTTTTGAAAATATTTTTTACCAATTTCAAATTAAATCCTATTCAGTTCCTGATACTGAATTTTAAAAATATCTTGCTCTTTCCCTATTTCTGGTCCTGTCTTGCCTCCTCTGTCTTAGCAAACTACCTTGCCTCTTAATTTACTTTAAACATATAGGAGCCAAATGATGTGATTTTCCTCACATCCTTGCCTCTAGTTTAAAATTTCTCCGAACCTTCAGTCGTTCTCTTGTCTTGCTTCTCTCAGGGGGAGAAATGCCTATGCCTCTTCCCAGACTCTCTTCTCTGTTTGTTGATATTACTCATCCCACTATTCCTGTAACATTGTCTTATAGACTATCCCCAATCTTATATCTCATATTGAAGAAATAGTGGGGGTTTTTTGAGTCCAGTATTTATACACTTAGTGTAGAAAATCTGAAAGATACAGAAAGATGAACACAAAAATCACCTACCATCTCATAGTACAGAAAAAAAACAACACACGTTTGATTTCTAATTTGTTTTAAACATTCTTTTTTAATTTGTTCCCTCCCTCTGCCTGAAAACATGTTCAAGTCTTCTCTATTATAGAGAAGAGACCCCTCAGTCTTGCTTCCCTTTCAAACTATTCTGAGTGTTTTCTATCCCTATGTGGAGAGCTTTAAAATGTCCCTGGAGTGAAAAAAAAAAAAAAAAGGTTGCCTTGGGCTTGGAAGACTTAGGTAGAACAGACATAGTTATCTAAACCTATACCTATCTCTTGGGACACGCCCCAGCTGGCTCTTCTTGTATCTTGGATTTTGCCTCATATCTGATTGTGTATTACTCTTGACGAACCTACCAGGTTCCCATACCCTCTCTGCCCAAACCTATCCATTATTGTGGCTTCATTACTTATTTCTACATGGATAACTTCATGTTAGTATCACTGACCAAGGCCTCTCACTGAAAACCAGAATGAATAACATTTCCAACTGCCTCATAGTCACCTTAAAATGGTGTCACACCAGGAAACTCAGCACATCCCCAAATAGCTATATTATATGATCCACCACATCTATTTCTCCTCCTGTGTTTCCTACTTCAGTTAGTGCTTTCATTATCTTTTATTCAGCCACGGTGGACAACAGGAAGTCGTGTTTGATTCTTCACTTTCCTCAGTTCAACATCAAACCCCATGGACTTAATATTACATTACTTACTTGTATCAGGCACACTGCTAGGTACAACAGATGCATTTTCCCAATATTTTAGTACACTCAGTATTATTCTTACTTGACATGTGAGAAAATAAAATTGTTGAGGTTCACAGCTAAGTGATGAAGTTAGAATGTGAACTCAAACCTGTGTATTTTCAAAGCTAGTGGCTTGGCATCTTTTCAATTTGTCCTCTCCTCTCTTTTTTTCAATGCTGTTGTGCTAGCTCAAGTCCTTATAGTAGTAGCTCAGTTAGCCACCCCCTGTCCCTCTATTAGTCAAATCAGCTCATAACAGTCCTCTTCAATCCTCTCTCACACTCATCTTTGGAGACTAGTAGGAGATGGTCTGGCATGCTGAACTTGATTGGTCCACCAATTTAGTTGTATGTTTACCAAGAAACAGTTGTATTTTGTCTGCAAGCTGGTTGATGCAGTTGTATTTTTTATTAGTTAGAATATTTAATTAAATATTAGGTAAGCTAATAAAAATGAGTGTGAAAGGGAGCTGTATCTATAAAAACTAAGTTGAATACTTTGGGAAGACTTAAGAGAAGTGGCTGAAAATGTTAACAAACCAAATAAGTATGGGAAAGATGAACCAAAAAGTTAGGGGAAACTTGTAAAAAATGTTTTAAGATTTTGCATTCTGATTGCCTTATGCTGCAATATAAAGAAACAGGTATGGCTCATGCCAAGAAATAAATAAAAATAATAAAGATACAAAACCCTAATTAGCTGACTTACATCAAAAGAAGGGCCTTGGGGCTTTTGCAGGATGAATGTATATACCCTCATGTATTTTAAGTTAAAATATAATTACCACAAGTTTTAAATTATGGGCCATTCTGAGTAGTGTGATGAAATCTCACAAGTCTCCTCCATCCTGCCCTTGAACATGAATCATCCTCTGTCCAGCATATCCACGCTGTGTACTCCAGCCAGTTATTCATTTAACAGCCTTCACAGTTATCAGATAGTGTGGTTTCCCAGTGCTTGTGTTCAAGCAACCCTTATTTTACTTACTAATGACCCCAAAGCACAAGACTAGTCATGCTGGCAATTTGGATATGCCAAAGAGAAGCCAGTAAGTGTTTTCTTTACGTGAAAAGGTCAAAGTTCTCAACTTAAGGCAACTTATCTCAAATTATCATAAGAAGGGTGAATACAGTACAAGAAGATATTTTGAGAGAGGGAGAAAGAATATTTGCACAATTTTTATTACAAATTATTGTTGTAATTGTTCTATTTTAGGTACTGTTAATCTCAAATGGGGCCTAGTTTATAAACTTTATTATAGGTATAGAGGTCTAGAACAGTGGTTCTCAACCTTCCTAATGCTGTGACCCTTTAATAAAGTTCCTCATGTTGTGGTGATCTCCAACCATAAAATTATTTTTGTTGCTGCTTCATAACTATAATTTTGCTACTGTTATGGACCATAATGTAAATATCTGTGTTTTCTGATGGTCTTAGGCGACCCTGCTAGCAGTTCTCAACCTGTGGGTCACATTAGCGAAATTACAGTTATGAAGCAGCAACAAAAATAATTTTACGGTTTTAAGGGTTGCGGCATTAGGAAGGTTGAGAACCACTGGTCCAGGAAAAAACCCAATATGGGTCAGGCTCAGTACTATCCATGGTTTTAGGCATCCCCTGGGGATCTTTGAACATGTCTCTGGTGGACTACTATATCTATTTATCATCTATCAACTATCTTTCTATCTAGCTAGCTAGCTATCAAAAAAGAATTAGAAGAAACATAATGTTGGCTGTTTTGGAGTGGATTGACTTTTTTCTGATGTAAGTGTACTGACTTGATTGTGGGTAATGTCTGGGAAGTGGTCTGAAAGAGAGGAAAGAGTAATTTTTGTGTAATAAGAAGTTAAAACTACAAATAGTGAATTGGGGCTTAAAATAACTAATAGTTAATTTAAAAGAAAGATATTTGTATATTAGAAACCTGAAATAGCACTGAAAACTGAAAACCATCTGGGCAAGTTAAAGAGAAAGTCTAATAGTCCAAGGACAAAGTATTATTTAGTGTTTTATTTGGTCAGTTTTCTACCTGGAGTAACTATAGCTTTACAACAACATTTTCATATGCCAAAAATAGGTGCTAAAATGAATCATCAATTTAGAAAGGTAATTATAAAGTAATTCCACCCGTGATATTGATTGCACTAAACAATCCTATTCAGAAGAATAATGCTATATTCTTCTATTCTAAGTGATTTGTTACTATAATGTTTAAAGAGATACAGTGTGCAAAGGAATTACACATTTGAGACTCTGCATTAGTTTTATTAGGAAAATGGGGGAAAGGATATGTGTTTAGATGTGGTTTTCATTTCCTGACTTTTCTCCTTGGAAGAATTACATTCAGGTTAATCCTGGAGAGAAGAGGCTGAGGCTAATATTTATCAAGACAGATTAGCATTTCTATCAGGCAGTTGTAGTGGTATATTAAATATTCACATCTCTCCTGTACACAAGTATTGACCATTTAAGAAACCAAAGCTCAGAGAAATTTCTTAACTGCTGTATGGTCACAGCCAGTAAGGTGGTGGCACCAAGTTTCACATGCAAGCCTTTCTGACACCAAAGACTGCTTTTTCTGATTAGGCCATCTATAATAATAAAAGGGTAATATGCTAATTAGGCTGGACATCCTTCTGTATGTCCTTCTGGATGACCTTCCAGATGAAGCTGGGGCTACAAGGAAAGCCTGGGCCCTGGGTGCCTGCCGGTGGCTGTAGGAAACCTCTGGTCCCAGGTGCCAGAGGGAAGCCCAGGTCCTGGGTGCCAGAGGGAAGCCGGTGCTAGCAGTTGGGGGAAGGAAGGCCTATTCTTGCACAAATTTCATGCATCGAGCCTCTGGTCTATATATATAAAAGGTTAATATGCAAAGTGTCCCCTTGGGAATTCGACTGGGAGACCAGTTCAATCACTTACTATGACACGCACTGACCACCAGGGGGTGGCACAGAATGAAAGAAGGCCCAGGATGGCAGCCAGAAGGTCTCAATTGGCCAAGCCTAGGGATCCTACTCATACATGAATTTAGTGCACCAGGCCTCTGGTAGTTATATGGCAGTCCATGGTGGTAGATGGTGTTATTTTTCAGAATTATGGCCACAGTGAGGTCAGTCTGAGGACAAGCTGCTGGCAAAGTTTGTTAAAATAACTGAAAGAGGGAGATAGCCTTCCAGGAGTAAGTTATTATCTGCTGACTAGAGGCCTGGTGCATGAGATTTGTGCACTGGGGTGGGGGGAGTGATCCATCAGCCTGATGTGCACCCTCTCACAGTCTGCAAGCTTAGGCCCAATCACTGGCAGTTAGATATCCCTCTCACAATCTTGGGCTCTCACAGTCCAGGACCTCTCGCTCCTTACCGCCTGCCTGCAGCAGAGGTGGGAGATAATCCCACCACTATCGCTGTGCTCATTAGCTGTGAACCCAACTTGATGCTTTTTAGTGCTGCCTCGGAGGCAGGAGAGGCTCCTGCCACTGCCACTGGGATTGCCAGCCATGAGCCCAGCTTCTGGGTGAGCTGCACTTCTCCTGTGGGAGTGCACTGACCACCAGGGAGTAGCTGCTGCATTGAGCATCTGCCCCCGGGTGGTCAGTGTGCATCATAGCAACAAGTTGTTCTGCCTTCAGTTGATTTGCATATTATGCTTATACTACAGGCCTGGTGCATAAAATTTGTGCATGGGGGGTGTCCCTCAGCCCAGCCTGCATCCTCTTGAGGGATTGGGCCTAAACGAGCAGTCAGACATCCCTCTTACAATCCAGGACTGCTGGCTACTGACTGCTTGCCTGCCTGCCTGCCTGATTGCTTCTAACCACTTCTGCCTGCCAGCTTGATTACCCCCTATCCATACCCCTGCCAGCCTGATCAATGCCTAACTGCTCCCCTGCTGGCCCGATTGCCCCTAACTGCCCTCCCCTGCTGGCCTGGTCTCCCCTAACTGCCTTCCCCTGGTGGACCAATTGCCCCTCCCTTGCAGGGTTGGTACCTCCCAACTGCCCTTCCCTGTTGGCCATATTGTGGAATCCATCTTGTGTTGCACATGGGGGCGGACATCTTGGGTGTTGGAGTGATGATCAATTTGCATATTACCTCTTTATTATATAGGATTATATAGGATAGAATAGGCAAAGGGATGACAGGTGTTTTTCAGTTATGATACTACCAACAGAACACTCTTTGTTTTGCCTCTTGTGGGATGCATTGTTAGGAAAATGTTAGCCTTAATCAAGATGGCAGTGCTAAAGGATTTGGGTAAAATAATATTTTAAAGACATAAAGTTTAGAATTGTTTAGGCTTTGACGCAATTCAAAACTAACAGTAGTCAAAAACAAAAGGGCAGTGCATAATAACACTTTTGAAAATGTATCAAAGTGCTATTTTATGCATGCATCAACTTGCATAAAATATTTTGGGTAATTAAATATTTTTCATATTCTTATAAAAAAAATGTAAAGGCCCAAAACATCTCCCAGAATGATTCAGGATGACTATAAAAACCTATTGTTACACTTGACAGAAATTAGACTATAAGGTAGTCTAATTTTGATTTGTTTAAACTGTTGCTCACACCCCAGAAAATACTACCAGCATCATGAACATTAGTTGCCTGGTAAATGTAGCTTATCTAACTGAACATTGTATAGGGTGACAAGCCATCCTGGTTTGTCTATGACTGAAGGGTGTCCCCAAGATGTGGGATGTTCAGTGCCACTGAAACTGCCACTGGCTTGGGGTCATCCCAGACAATCTGGATGATTGGCCACCCAGCCATAAGATCAAAATTTCCAGATTCTGTGTCAAATGCTAAGTGTATACAAAAATCCTATCTAATAAAAGAGCAGTATGCAAATTGACGATACCTTCACTACACCCATGAGCCATGCCGACCAGCCAATCAGGAGCAAGTATGCAAATTAACCCCAATCAACATGGCTGTGGCCACAGAGAGAGCAGGAGGCTTGGGTTTCCCCAGCAATGGAGAAAACCAAGCTTTCCGCCTGTCCTAGCCTGTCTTGGCCTCCAATTAAGGCTACAAAGTTTCAATTATTTAAGATAAATACATCCCAACAAAAATGGCTGTGGCCACCAAGTGAACAGGAGGCTTGGCTCCACTCAAGGCTACAAAGATTCAATTATAGAAGATAAATAAATCCTAAATACCAGGGCCTCTGCTTGAGTTGCCAGGGGACCCTCATCCAGGCCTCCCCACGCCCCAAGGGAATTCCCACCCTGATCCAGGATACCCTTCAGGGCAAACCAGCCAGCCCCCACCAGCCCTCTATCCTATCTAATCCTATCTAATAAAAGAGTAATATGCAAATTGACCATCACTCCAACACACAAGATGGGTGCCCCCATGTGGACACAAGATGGCCACCACAAGATCACCAGCAGGGAAGGGCAGTTGGGAGGAACCAGGGCTGCAAGGAAGGGCAGTTGAGGGTGATCAAGCCTGAAGGGGAGGGAAGTTAGGGATGACTAGACTGGCAGAGGAAGGAAGTTGGGGGTGACTGGGCCTGCAGGGGAGAGCAGTTGAGAGGAACCAGGCCTGCATGGGAGGGCAGTTAGGGTTGACCAGACCTGCAGGGGAGGGCAGTTAGGGTCAAAGAGGTTGGAAGGGGAGCAGTTAGGCATCATTCAGGCTGCCATGCAGAGGCAGTTAGGGGCAATCAGGAAGGCAGGCAGGCGAGCAATTGGGAGCCAGTAATTCTAGATTGTGAGAGGGCAGTCGGACCTCAAGAGGTCCCAGATTGGAGAGGGGATAGGCTGGTCTGAGGGACACTCCCCCTGTGCACAAATTTCATGCACTGGGCCTCTAGGTTAAAATACTAAGAAAAAACCCTGCTCTTTTATTTTTTAGCTATAAATTTCTTCTATTTACTTTTTTAAAATATATTTTTATGATTTCAGAGAGAAAGAAAGAGGGAGAGAGAGACAGAAACATCCATGATGAGAGAGAATCATGGGTCAGCTGCCTCCTGCAAGTCCCCCACTGGGGATCGAGCCCACAACTCAGGCATTTGCCCTTGACTGGAATGGAACCTGGGACCTTTCAGTTCACAGGCCAATACCCTATTCACTGAGCCAAACCGGCTAGGGCTCTATTTACTTTTTTAAAGTATAGATTTATTGGAAAACTTAAGTGATTGATTTTTAGAAATAAAATAATACAATAAAACATTACCTTATTTCATAAACCACAGATGAATTTTTATAGCTCATAAAGAGTAAATCAGTCATTTTTGCTTTAAGATGAAAAAGTGGACAGAGCTTCAGCCTCTGGATTAAAGGATCTCAGGTTCCATTCCAGTCAAGGGCATGTACCTCCGTTGTACTATTAATCCCAAGCCCTAACCAGGGGCTGCTGGAGGCATTCAATTGGTGCATTTCTCTCACATTATTTCACTCTCTCTCTCCCCCTCCCTCCCACTCTCTCTAAAAATCAATGGAAAAATATCCTCAGGTGAGGATTAACAACAACAACAAAAATAGAAAAAGCGGCAACAACAATAAAGCACAAAATGAAATGACTCCTGAAAACTAATAGTGCAAGAAGCCATAGTGATCAGAACCACTGGCAATGCTAATTGTGATTCTAATTAGGGTTCTCACCTGGGATACGTTGGGGAAAAAGTCTCAAAGAAGCTGCTCAGCATCATTGTATTTGGAGATGCAGCAGGCAGCAGCAAATGCGGAAAGGAAATGGTAGGATGGAATGAGTCCCTCTGCCATATCCCCCTTGACAAAGGACAAGTTGCAATTGAAGTGGGAAGAACAGGGAGACAGAACTCAAGAAATGTGCACCAAGATGTGAGGATTGTCCTCTCTTTTGTGCTAAAGACCAAGGCCTCAGGCAATTTTGTTTATTGCATTACCATTTAATAAGAGCTGAATGGTTTTTACATCTTAAAAGAAACATTGCACATGTTTGTGATTCATTTTAATTTAAAATATAAGGTGTTCTATTTTCATCTCTTGTTTTTATATTGTGCTAATGGTACATAAATGAAAAATGATTAACTTTGTCAAATGAAAGAAGCTGGGTACAAAACAAGATGTCAATTGTGGTTTTGTGTTTTTTTTTTCCTAAGAGCATATTTTATATGTACCAACAAAAGAAGGAGTAAATTAAACTTACTGAATGCTATTAATATAAGTTATTTTCAATTTGAAAAATAATAAAATTTTGTTTTATTTTTTATTTCCCATTTCTCTAAAATAAATGTACATTCTTTATTAGAGTAAAATAACAATTTAATTATGAAAATAAAATACTGATTTCTTTCAAATTTATTAAGAGAGTGATAAATTAATAAGCATTTCTTGACCATTGGCTACAAATAAAAGATGTGGCATGACCCATACCCTCAAAAAGCATAAAATATATCAGAAAAGGCAGAATGAGCCTGAAGAAAAGAAAATCATAAATATTGTAATTATAAAAGGCAAAGTTATTTATTTTGTGATTATACAGGCCATTGTCATCCACATTTATTAATTAAAGTAGTAATTTTAATACTGTTTTGTGTCATATATTACCTTATACATATATTGGAAAAAAAGTCAGTATTGGAATTTGCCTGTACTTAAAAGTACAAAGTATGTTCCAGAAAATGCCTCCCCCAAAAGCTTTATGCATAGGTTCTCAAAGCAGCCTTTAGTCTAAATGAATCCATTTGCCTCAAACATTTATGAACATTTATCCTATTTTCAGTTGTTTCCATGCTCTCCATTAGTTACTCATCTCATTATGTTGAATATTCCTATTTTATCATGTGAATGGAAAACCAAACCACATGGAAGAGAGAAAAGAGACACACTGGCAAAGCTCTAAAAATCATTTTTGGGTTCTAACTGGATCAGTTTTGGTTTGATTACAATTCTGATCACTTGAGTCAGTAAATTTCATTTTGGACAAAGCTGGATCACCCATAATGTGGTGGTTTATCTCTTTACTCAAGAGCAAAATTGAAATAAAGTGGATTATCTCTCTTCTTAAAGAAACTATAGAATTAAGTAATGCTAGCCTCCACTTGCTGATAAAAAGTACCTTCTCTTAAAATAAACCTATAGGAAAATTAAACTTTAAGGCAAATATAATGAACAAAAGGCCCAGTGCACAAAACTCGTGCATGGTTAGGGGTTCCTAGGCCTGGCTGGCAATCAGAGCTGACCAGGACCTTCCAGCTGCTGGCTGGGGCCTTCCTTCATTCCATGCCTCCTCCTGGTGGTCAGTGCATGTCATAATGAGAGATTGAACTCCTCTCTCTCTGTCTAATTCTGGAGGGGACACTTTGTGTATTAGCCTTTTATATATATAGATGACCATTGCGTTTTTGTGTTTTTGTTTTGTTTTTGTTTTTTTTACAAATTAAAGTCTTTTTGTTTCCTGCACACAAATAAGTGCAAACATAAAAAACAAGAGCCGAGACTAGTTTGGCTCAGTGGATAGAGCGTCAGCCTGCAGACTGAAAGGTCCCAGGTTCGATTCCGGTTGGGGGCATATACCTTGCTTGAGGGTGTGCAGGAGGCAGCTGATCAATGTCTCTCTCTCATCGATGTTTCTGACTTTCTATCCCTCTCCCTTCCTCTCTGTAAAAAATCAATAAAATATATTTAAAAAAAAACAACAAGAGGCTGGTCTCTCAATAGATCAAATGAAAATGGTTTTTCACCTTCCCTAAGAATGCAAGCTGGTTATTGTTACTATGGCAACAGATTTAGTATGAAGACTATAGTTTCTCTGGCCAGCTTGATTCCTGAACAGAAGGAAATAGGACACTTTATTATTATTATTTTCTTCTCTTAAAATGTTTTTTTAAAAATAAATATCTTAATCTTCTGAAATGTTTGGGAATACAGGTTCAGTAATAAGAACCACATTGCAAAAGGAAGTTAAGCAAGGGAACACTATGAGAGTGAACTAAGTCTCAGGGCACAGAGTTTGCCATCTGTGACCTGCTGGTGGCTGGGCAATGACTTCTTGGCTGGCCTGGCTGGATTCTGCATCCCTTCACCTGGCCTTGTTGCCCTCTCTCTAGCTGAAA
The DNA here is from genome assembly GCA_004026805.1 of Lasiurus borealis. Lineage (NCBI taxonomy): Eukaryota > Metazoa > Chordata > Mammalia > Chiroptera > Vespertilionidae > Lasiurus > Lasiurus borealis. The sequence continues at coordinate 21,453 of PVJN01009142.1, read as the reverse complement.
ATGCTGAGCTGATGATAATGTGTGGATAAAAATCCATTCCCCACCCATCAACAAGTGCTTACTGAGTGCATACTGCATACCAGGTAGTATTCCAGCACCTGACATAGTGTTGGAACAAAAGGGCAAAGTTAAGGCCATGATGGACTCACATTCCTGGGAGACAGGCCAAAACCAAACATGTATACCCACACATAGTATCAGGTAGTAATTGCTACTCTGATGAAGCATAAAGCATATTAAGATAGTAATAGGAACATTGTTGAAAGAGGAAGGAAATACTGAACAAAAATCTTCAGGGAAATCATAGCATTTAACTAGGCCTGATGGAAATAGATGACATCAGTCATTTAAACAAACAAATGTAGGCTGGAGAGGAGCCTCTATGTGCCAGGTACTGGGATCATTGCTGGGGAAAGTGAGATGTTGATTCAGTTTTTTTAGGGCTTAAAATATTGCAGGCCCTGAATACAACTCATGGAGACCCCAAACTTGAGACCCCAAACTCTTGCAGGACTCTATATTTTATACCTGTCTTGAGTAAAGTCCCTAAAGTTTTCCAGATATGCTTCATTGCTTTAAAAATGCCTTTGGGATATTTTAATGTAGTTTTCTATAGAGAAAGAGCCTACATTTTTCACTCTCTGGCTTACAACTTTATATAGCATGCTCTTTTATAGAATTCATGACTTGGGGAAGTAGTAATGGAAGAAAATATAAATGGGTTTGGAAAGAATTGGAACAGATTTGTGAGGGCAGAGCCATTCCTTGCAACTAGAGAAGTTTAAAGACTTGAAGTGTGCATTTTGCGAAGGCACCTACAAAACGGAGGTCCCACTGGGTGAAGAGAATCCGGAAAAGGTCTCACATTTAGGAAGGATCACTACCCTCTCCCTCCCCTGCTGAGGTTGTGCTGGCAACAGATGACGGAGCTGCCGGAAAGCTGGACCACCTAGTGCGGCAATTCTTGTGTTCTTATCCTATTGTATTTATTCTTTATTGTCTCATAAAGAACCTGGCACTGACTTGGCAACTGTGCTGGACACAGTGTAGGCATTATGTGTTTATGTTGCCATAAAACAACTGTGATGATTGCAGGAAGCTTACCCTGCTTTTTTTTGTGTGTATCAGCCTTCAGCATGAGTTAAAATGCAACTGTTTGCTTTTTACCTGGATTGAAGATGATATTCTGCAAATGATTCTAAGGTGCTTTCTAAACACTACATGCAGCAACATAGAAATATTTGTTTTAACAACCACAACCAGGGTTGAGCCAAACAGGGAGTTCACACAGAACTCTTGGAAAATTCCGATTCTAGACTCTTGCACAGATAAATTTCTAAGGGCACAAGCTGCCATCTCCCTTCTCTAAAGGTTTTTTGATTTGTTTGGGAGTTTTATTGTCTTTATTTTATTTTATTTTTTTATTTTACTATAAGTGCTTGTTCATCTTCAGATTACCAGGGTCATTTCCTATTGCCCTTGGATTAGTCTTGCTGCCTTAGATTGGAGCATGACTCTATTGTGCCAAATGCCCTTGAGAACCTCATCAAACTGGACAACTGACAAAGTGAGACCTAGAACAGTTCTGGGGAAACATTAGAAGAAAAAAAAATGATTCACATATGGCTCGGACCCTGCGCTCATATTTTTCTTTTCATCCCATTCCCAATCGTCCACACGCTCCCATTAATGATTTTCACACTGGGGCATTTTTGGCCCTTTCCAATTCAGAGACTATTGGCAACGGGAGTGCCTTTAGCCTGAGTTCTGGAGATGGGGAGAACGGGGGAGTGGAACACCCCGTTTCAGCCTATTTCTTTCCACAGCACAGCCTGTGCCAAGGCAGGCAGCAGCAGCCCTCTGAAAGGTCTTGTCAGTCAGCTAAGCAGTGGCGGAGCTCACATATGCACAACGGCTATTTTGGTATGCCCCCTTTGAAGGGTTATTTCTATTTACATTCTAAATCCTGAGCAATTAAAGTCAAAATGTCAATAAGCTAATAAGGCTGATTGTAATTTTTTTTTATGCTTGAAAACTGATCTTTTTACATTGCAGTATTAACACATTCTCCCTTTCCTTTCTACATCAATTAATTTATTTTGGAAAGCACGGACTATGGAGGTTGTACAAATTATAATTTACAGCATCTTAGCATTGCTCCATGCTCCACAGAGGTTTACAGTATTGATCTGCATCTCTCAAGTTCTCTTTGTTGTTTTTTCTTAGTTTCCAGCCTAACCTGGATATGGGCTCATTTGTCCTTTTTTAAAAATATATTTTTTAATTGATTTTAGAGAGGAAGGTAGAGAGAGAGAGAGAGAGAGAGAGAGAGAGAGAGAGAGAGAGAGAAATATCAATGATGACAGAGAATCATTAATCACTGCCTCCTGTACAATCCCTACCTGGGATCAAGCCTGCAACCCGGGTATGTGACCTTGACTGGAACTGAACCTGGGACCCTTCAGCCCACAGGCCAATGCTCTATACACTGAGCCAAACTGGCTAGGGCTACCTTTCTTTTTAAAATTTATTTACCTTCCACAATCCAGACCAAGGCTCCACTATTTTCTTCAGCTATCATTTAGCCCACAATACTTTACCAGCTCACATTATTTGGGTTGGGTCATCTTGACATACTGAGTCATTTCTTCAGTTTTCTTACATCCTCTCCTGAGATTCTGTTTGATTAGATATCAGTGGCAGAGTCATTTTGTCCTTACATTTGGACAAAAACTGCTCTTGCCCACTACACGTGCGCACAATGTGAATCTGTAGTGAAAATTAGTGGTGGGTGAAGGGTGAAGAAGAGGGCAGTTGGAGAGAAAACCTGTTTATTCCTGTTGTGTCAGTAGTTTCTCTCGAACTAAGGAAGCATTTGAAATACACCCTCAAAATTCTGTCTCTTCTACCCCCAAGGGACTCTGGAATTGAGTTGGGCAATCTCCCATTGAAATTTTCCCAGAAAATGGGAAGGTTCCCCTAAAATTGCTGTACAAACCAGTCGGTGTTTGTCTCCAAATCAGGCAGCCCTGGGGCTACATTGGCAAACGAAAGCAAAGAGCTTTCTGGACATAGAAATTTGTTCTGGTAACACTCATAACCTGTTCAGGCTGATGGTTTTCATTGTCAGGCTGGAAAAAATGATTATATTTTTGAATCTTCCTAAGACCCTGGTCCATGTGGGAAAGAAGAATAAAAAGGGCAGAGAGAAGGATTCTATAGATGTTCACGTATTACTGATTGAAAATGTATGGTCGTGAGCAGGTCAAGATCTTTCTTTTCACTGATAGCACACCGAAGGTGAATGATCTGTATAGAGTAGGCATCCAGAAAATATTAAATTTGAAAATATTTAATCTTTATTGCTTACCCAAAAGCTTTCGGTGGGGATGAAATATAGGCAGAAATATTTTGAAGTAGGATCCAGAGATCTGTAAACCATAGTCAGCCAGAGAAATAGACTTACCAGGACTCAGCAAACCCCAAGAAAGGGCTGGAATGAGGAACACAGGGTGATGATCCTGCTTTGCATGTTTTTCACGCTACTGCCTGGGTGGTGAGCTGGCACCTCCATGTTCGGTTCCATGACCCCAGGCTTTGAAGGGTCACTGTGAAAGGTGAACTCTTCCACAGGTGCCATGGTCACTGAAGGGGCATGACCCCTCCCACATCTGCCAACGCCCCTGAGTTAAAGAACCTTTCACACTCCCCGATCCCAGTAACTCTGTGGGTATCTCAGTCCTGGGCAGGTCATGCCTGCAGGCTGTTGTCCTTGCTGACCCACACAGAGCAGGAAGCATGAAATTGGGCAGAAGCTATTTGCCTACCAACTGCCCCCACATTCCTCAGCCCCCCTTCTTGGTACTCATGGAAGCATGTCCCCTTAACATTCAGCCTGGCTTACTACCAAGGCCAGTCAAACCAGGGCAGAATGAAGCTGAGAAGTTCTGCCTTCTTCTACACCTCTCACCTCAATCTCAGTAGATGAGGTCTGGAATTCATCTTGCAGATATAAAATGAGAGACTCAGCTATCTGAAAATGACTTATATCCTACCTGTGCCATGCAACTACCTACAACACAACTGTGTTTATGCCTTGGACTTGTGTTGATCATTGTCGTGTTTTGTTTTAATATATTTTATTGATTTTTTACAGAGAGGAAGGAAGAGAGATAGAGAGCTAGAATCATCGATGAGAAACATCGATCAGCTGCCTTCTGCACGCCCCCTACTGGGGATGTGCCCACAACCAAGGAACATGCCCTTTACCAGAATCGAACCTGGGACCTTTCAGTCTGCAGGCCGACCCTCTATCCATTGAGCGAAACTGGTTTCAGCTCATTATCGTTCTTTACACCACAGCTTAGTTGACTAGCTGGGCCCTGCCACCCTGACGTGTTTTTGCTGTCTTGTTGCATAATTTTTCAATAGACTGATCACTTGGATCCAAAATGATGCTTTTCACCTGATTTCATGGTGCCCCACTCCCTGTAGTCCTGCTTCTCATTGCTCTGCTGTTCCTTTGGGTATCTACATAGGCTGGACTAAAACTTTATGTGGCCACACCCACTTTTAAATGCCTATTTGGCCTATTGGATACTTACTGGGAGGTCAGATCCACAGCTGGTTCAGTTTTCACAGCTGAAGTTTCTTTTCCTTCTTCCTGATTACTGGCATTTGCCACCGAGGTCTCAGCATGTGTTCATACATCTGTGTGCAGGATATGAGTACAAGCCTTTATTTTCTACTTATTGGTGCTTCTGTTGTTGGTGGAAATGGAGTTCTTGGAGTGCCTCAAGGAAAAGAATTTCCTGAGGCCCCCATAGGAGGATGGGGTTTCATGGAAAGCTCTATTGATGTAAAATTAAGGGGGTCCCCCTGAAGGGTCCAATCTCTATCTGTCTTGCCATGGAAGACGTCCGATCTTGTTTTCAGCAGGGCCAGAATAAAAGCCACTGTCCAGAATTTCTGTTCTATATTAAAGTCCAGTTCAGTCCAGTCGCACATCTGGCTAGCTTAGCTTGTGTTCCCAGCTGCAGTCCATTGTGTGGGGGGGGGCTCCCACAGCCATGAGTTATGTGGGTGCTTAAAGGATGAGTGTGAGAGCAAGAGGAAGAGCAAGAGAGGAAAGCCTTTGTCTGGAGATTTTAACCAAGAGCTTCTTCAAACTAACAAATTAACTCTCTACGATTTCGCCTACTTCTGATGGGTCCCACCCCTAGCCAATGCATTGTTCCCCAGGCTAGACTGACAGGCAAGCACCTCCCTACATCATCCCTGCCCACACACACCTATCTCCCATTTGTTTGATCTCTTTCCCCAGTGATCTGCAGGGAATGGACAGTAGTTCCCTGGGGAGCATGAAGCTGTAGTTTCCTGGTGAAGCTGCCCAGATGAGTATGTCTATAATGCCTGGCCTCTCCTTTGCTCTCTTCCTATTCTTAATAACCAGAGGCTTGGTGCATGAAATTCATGCACAAGCGGGGAGGGGGTGGCGAGAGGGGTCCCCTCAGCCCAGCCTGCACCCTCTCCGATCTGGGACCCCTCGGAGGATGTCTGACTGCTGGTTTAGGACATCCCTCTCAAAATCTGGGACCAATGACTCCTAACTGCTCACCTGCTTGTCTGCCTGGTTGCCTCTTCCCACCCCCCCCCACTGGTCTGGTCACCTCTAACTGCCTCCCATGCCAGCCTGGTCACCCCAAACTGCTCCTCCCACAGCCTGGTTGCCCCTCACTGCCACCCCCTGCCTGCCTGT
>PVJN01009142.1:0-15595 GCA_004026805.1 Lasiurus borealis | reverse complement strand
TACTACTTTCTGACACACTATCCAAAACTCATGCAGCCTCTAGCTGACCACAGGCCTCTCCTGTTTGGCTGGCCCCTGGTCCTGACTCTCCTAGCTAAGCCTCTCTTAAAACTATGGATGTCCTGGCAGGACAGAAGGTCCTTCCATGCCATTCTTATTCATAGTGATTCTTACATTTACCAGCCAGCATCCTGGTGTAATATAGGATCTTCACATAACCATGTGAATCTGGCCAAACTGCATCAAGAATACTGGTGCTCAATAAATATTTGTTGCTATTGATTTGACTTGATTTGCCAAATTGTGGTGTACCTTGTGGTGTAGCTTGTTGCACTGTCTCCATGAAAATAAACTGAGCTAAGACAAACAAATTGGATAATAGCTAATGGCTTTAAAATGGCATTGTTTATGAAAAATATCAACACAGTGTTCCTTTATAAAGAACCTTTCTGGTGCATTACTTAACTGCTAACAGAGAGATAGAGGGACAGAAAAACAGTGTCAAAGAATATTAATTACCAATTGGCCCTGGCCAGTTTTTCTCACTGTTTATAGCATCGGCACACAGACTGAAAGATCTAGGGTTCAATTCTCCATCAAACTCATAAACCTTAGTTGCAGGCTCAATCCCTGGCCCTGGTCAAGGCACATGTGGGAGGCTACCAATCAATCTCTCTCGTTCTCTCTCCACCACTTCTCCCTCTCCTCCACTATCTCTAAAAAAGGAAAAAAAATCAATGGAAAATATCTTTGGGTGAGGATAAAAACAAGAAGAATATTACTAATTGAAAGTTATGCAGACATAAAGGCAAAGTGTATTTAATCAATAGGATTTGATTTACAAAGTTTTATTGAGCCATAGCTAGTCAGTAAGATCAAAGAAAAGCTGTATTAGACACTAATTTGTGTATCATAGTTGAAAATTTCTGTTTTCCTTAAACCTTGAACTCTGTATCCTTTCAATGCTTTAAGAGGTCAGAGCCACAGCTAAGTCAGTTTAAGATAGCTTACTGTCAACCTCATCCTTCATTTCTTTTCTTATCCTCACAGTGTCTCCACACCCATTGCTCAGCCTTTTTCTCCTATAGGCAATGGTAAAATGGGGAATGAACTTTGGGTTTGGTGCCTAAAAGGTTACATCTGTCACTTATTGGCAGCATGGCATATCCTATCTAATAAAAGAATAATATGCAAATTGACTGTACCTCTGCTACACCCACCAGCCACACCTACCAGCCAATCAGAATTAGTATGCAAATTAACCTAACTAAGATGGCTATGGCCACAGAGAGAGCAGGAGGGAGGCCTTCTCTCCAGCCTTTGAGGGACAGGTATAAATCCTATTCTGGAAATAACTTCTACCTATTATTTCTTTAACTTCTAATTTACAGCCAATGAACTAAAATAAGTAATGTGTTTGCACCATCAATTTTCTCACCATATGTCATCTTCTTGATTCTTAATTGCAGAAACTTTTAAGTCTTTCTAGAAGGAAGTTTTGAGAGTGGAATGTTGTCCTTATGGCTTTGATTATTAGTAATTATGAAGTATCTCCAAGACTATGGGAATGTTTTCATATGTATAAAGAGTTCAATATCTTAGGACCATGAGAAGGCTACTTTAGGGAAAAAAAAAGGAATATACAAGAAATTCAGGTCATAAAATTTGGAAATTATGTAATTTTATATTTCATTATCACTAAAAACTAGTATTTTTTATTTATAAACTAGTATTTGTTTATTTACTTATTTATTTTAAAATATATTTTTATTGATTTCAGAGATGAAAGGAGTGTGAGAGAAAGATAGAAACATCAATGATAAGAAAGAATCATTGATTGGCTGCCTCCTGCACACCCCACACGGGGGACCTAGCCCACAACCTGGACATATGCCCTGATCAGGAATTGAACAGTGACCTCCTGGTTCACATAGGTTGATGCTCAACCACTGAGCAATGCCAGCTGGTCTTAAAACTACTATTTTTGAGTCAAGATAAAATTGCCCAACATAATGTTATATAGGAAAGGAACTTTAGATATTGATGATAGAAATAATGAGAGAAAGAAAAAAAGAAAGAAAGAAAGAAAGAAAGAGAGGAAGAAAGAAAAGGAGGAAGGAAAGGAGGAAGAGAGAAAGAGAGAAATAAAATGGAATTGTGTTGGTGTTCCTTAAGAAACATTTGTTTTGAATAAACTAAAACCCTTCCAGAAACATCCTCCATTATACATTTGGTAAATTGGAGCACTTACACCTAATTGCTTCTTTAAGGGCTAATGACCCCTTTACTGTTTTGTTTGAAACACCTGATGGCATCATCAAGGAAAGAGGGTGCTCAGATTCACACTGCTTTGTAAATTCAACATTTAGTTTTAAATTAAGTGCAATTTCAAAGTGTCTTTTCTAGAAATTCTAATCAATCTAGTATACTGTAAGCATTCCTTGTACTTACACATTTGCTAAAATTTGTGAAGGTGACTTTGCTAAATGGATTTTTGTCTTGAAATAGATTCGACTTGCTGTATATGCAAAATAACTTGTGCAGAAGCAACCATGGAAATTCACTGAGTATGCCCTTTGTGCTCATAATGTTGAAAATCACAGAATAACCTGAAGGACCTCATTTAGTTAAGAAAGCAGTGTGTGATTTATGAAAGCACCTTGTGGAAACCTTATCAGGGATCTATGCCCAGCACACGTGTCTGTTATGATTATTGGTGGAGGTAGATTTGTGGATTGGATTTTCTTTTGCTATATAATTTATACTTGAAGCTTACACATTTTTTGACAATTAAAAATATGTAAGCTTCACAGAGCTTAAAAATAACTCTGTAAAAACATGAATAATATAATTTAAAACTACTCTAGTCATAGAATCTGAGAATGCAGAGTTGGAAGGGACCTGAGAAAATAATATATTTAATGCCCTTTTGGACACACAAGCACAGAGAGACCCACTAGAGATCAAGTGACTTGCCAAGGTCTGTTTCTCCTTGAAAACCGCTGACCGAACTAGTATAGAACCTAGTTTATGAGATACTTTATTCCATGGGGAAGGGGAGGCACATGCACACTCAAGAAAGGATTTTTAAAGAATTTAAATGTTATTTCACCCAGTTCTTAACAATATAATACAGAAGAAAAAGGACTTAAGTTGGAAAACAATTATCTTAAGAAGCTGATTTTCACCCTGCCTGGTGTGGCTCAGTTGGTTGGAGTGTTGTCCAGCACACCAAAGGTAAAGGGTTCGATTCTTGGTCAGGGCACATACCCAGGTTGTGGGTTCCATCTCTGGGTCAGGGAACGTGAGGGAGGCAACTGATAGATGTTTCTCACATTGATGTTTCTCTCTTGATTCCTCTTTCTAAAATCATTTTTTAAAACTGATTTTCTCTATATATAAAATATCCCTTTTCAACTGGGATTTTGTTTTTATTGTCACATTTCTTTTAAATGAAAACAAGTATAGTGGTAGCTCCTTATCTGCTGTTTTGCTTTTCACAATTCCCATTGCCAGCAGTCAATTGCAGTCTGAAAATATGAAAGAGAAAATTCAATAAACAATTCATTTTGAGAGCATGATGAAATCTCACATCGTCCTGCTCCATCCCACCCAACATGAATCAATCCTTTGTCCAGTGTATCTACACTACACACACAACCTGATTGTGTCACTTGGTTTTCATCTAGGTTATCAGCTATTTTGAGAAAGATCACATACACATACCTTTTTTTGCAATATATTTGTTCTATTTTATCATTTGTAATTCTTAATCTCTTACTGTGCCTAATTTGTAAATTACATTTTATCACAAGTATGTATAAGAAAAAACATAGTATACATAGGGTTTGGTACTATACACATTTCCAGGCAGCTACTTAGGGTCTTAGAATGTATCCCCTGAAGATAATGGGGGACTATTGCAATTTAATAATTCTTCTCAGTTAAGAGTTTCACAAGTGATTTAATTAGTTCCAGTGATATAATAGAAATTTCTTAGGAAAGAATGGTATATGAAAATTATAATGGGAAAATTTACGTACATAATGTAAACATTTGCAAGTATTCTCCACTGATATATACATATAGCCAGTGTTAGTTATGCTAATTACAACAGCACTTATCTATTCATTATAAGAGATTATCTACAGGTTTAACCTAGCTTTGTTGTTGTTATAGCTGAAAATGGTAGAAATGAATATGGACTATTCTTTGATTCTAACTTTCACTCATATGAAAGTATGAGTCTGTATTACAATATAGCTTTTATATCAAAGGATTTGCTTAAGGTAATATTTCTCTGAAATACGATGTTTCCTTGGTGAATATTGCCAACCTGCTTTGTCTTCCTGTTATCAAGCCAGGGAGCCTTTGGGTTCTCACATACTGGTGGTAGACATGACTACCAGCTGCCTTTCTAAAGGGTCTTGAGAAAAATCACAAATAAACAAAAAATCCTGGGGCCAGGTTTGCTACTGATAGTGCATCAACAAGAAGGCAAAAAACCAGAAGATCATTTGAAAGGGAGGTTAGATGTTATAAACCAAGATGAATCTGGGAAAATAGAATAATCAAATGGCAGATTAGGAGCAGGTAAGAAGCCAGAGCCACTGGAGAGGGCTGTGAGAGATGGGAGGGAGTTGAGAGGGAGGTAAACTTTGGGGTGGTTTTTGTACCCATATAGAAATGCTGCGTTAACGTGCCATATGATATGATATCCATGAACAACTGGCCTGGGCTGGGGTAAGATGACCACCCCACACCATCTTGACCAACATAGTGTCTCCTAGGCTTTGGTTCACTATTTATTTAAAAAAAAAACTATGATGTGTGTGCAAGATATTAAGACCACAAGTCTTAATAAAACAAAGTCATTATTCCTCTTAAATTCAATCTAGTGGATGGCAAAGGAAAATCATCTACTATTTTGAAAACCCACCATGTTCCAGGCATGACTGAAGGTGTTCTGTATACACTATCTGATTATTGTCATCATCATAGCCAATTGCCCCTCAAAAGGGCTTGGAGAAAATCATGACTTAAAAAAAAAAAAGATCCAGGGGCCAGACTGGGGACTGGCAGCTCATCATAAGGAAGGCAGAAGATCATTTGAAAGGGATATTAGATACTATAAACCAGGATGAATCTGGGAAGATAGAACAACCAAACAACAAATTAGGGGCAGATAAAGAGGCCAAAGAAACTGCAGAGGGCTGAGAGTGTCCAGAGAGTTGAGAGGGAGGTGAAGACCAGGATGGTTTCAGAGCCCATTTAGAAATGCTGTGAATTATTTTTTCCCCTTGGCAAGTTACATACGTGATTCTTTACTTATTCAATTTTCAATAAAAACTTAAGAAAAAAGACAACATACAAAGGACTAGAGAAATGTCAATGACAACAGCCTGAAAGCAAAGTGATTCAGTAACATAAAAGTCTCCACAGCCTGCTCCACATCATCTTCACCATCACCATGTCTCTGAGCTTGGGGTTCATCATTCGTTCAAAAAATATGAATCCAGATATTGTGATTTTTCTTTCTTCTTCTTCTTTCTTTCTAATAAGGGAAAGTTTATTTAGAAAGTCACAGGGCTAGGAGGAGTGAGCCAGGGAAGAAATGGGCTCAGGAAACAAGTTACAGAGGCAAAAGAAGAGCCTTTGGAGCTTAGGAGAAAGAGAGGCAAGGGTAATGTACTTGGGAGAAGAGGGTGGGGAAGGGCGTGGGCACACTCCACAGAGAGAGCTGCCTATTGTGATTTGATTTCTTCCTTTTTAAAAAATATATTTTATTGATTTTTTTTACAGAGAGGAAGGGAGAGAGATAGAGAGTTAGAAACATCGATGAGAGAGAGACATCAATTAGCTGCCTCCTGCACGCCTCCTACTGAGGATGTGCCCGAAACCAAGATACATGCCCTTGACCAGACTCAAACCTGGAGGTCGACCTTGCAGTCCGCAGGCTGATGCTCTATCTACTGAGCCAAACCGGTTTCGACATGATTTGATTTCTGACCTCTAACATGTCACGAACCAAAAATTAAAAGACCTCATTCCTAGCATTACCAGCTACAATGTAATAATCAACCCAGGTTTTGCTTTCACTCATTATAGTCCTATAAAGAGATAGTTGCTGCCCTTTATCCCTTTAGCTTCTTCACGTACTTTGTTCTTTTGGCTGATATATCCCCTCAACCCTACATTCAGAGTAAAAGCTTCCTCAAATGTATCCCACATTGACATGCAGCAGTAGGAACATGGCTCTTTATTTGCATGGTAGTTAATATTTACTGAGAACCTATTATTTCAAGGCACTTTGCATATATTATTCTTCTTCATGTGAATAACAACCCTCGAGAGGGAGATGGACATAGCCTGGCTTAAAAGGATAATCCAGGATTCAGAGTGGTTAGGAAATATGCCCCAAGATGGACAACTGCTATAAATCACAGCCAGGGTTTGAATTAGGTGGCTCAAGCTCTTTATGTTCTGATATTTTCCTACTGTTCGGGTCTAATATGATGTGGCCCATTTTACCATGCCATTGCTGAAATAGCACAGTACCAACTCACTAATCACATAGCTACTTCTTAGTCACACATAATCGCACTTGTTTTTAGCAATCTGGGCCCAGCAGGTACTTTGATCTTTTTGAAAAGGCTGCACTAAATGCAAAGTAATATGTCTGAGCAATCTAACTCTCAAAAATGAGAACTTGCACAGCCAGTGTGGCCCATGAACCAGGTGGTAACAGTTTGATTCCTGGTCAGGGAACATGCCCTGGGCTCGATCCCAGTAGGAGGTATGCAAGAGGCAACTGAGCAATGATTGTCTCTTGTCCTTGATGTTTCTATCTCTCCCTTCCTCGCTCTGGAAGCAATAATAAGTTAAAAAAATAAAAATAAAAACTTGTTCTGGTGGCCACTACCTCCTATCCCTTAAGCTCCCTTACTGTAGCATCTCAATTACAATTTTTTCTTAATTTTGTTGAATTAAGGAATAAATGATGCCACTTTTTCACCGTCTTCACTACTCTCCTAAATTAGTTTCTCTTTTAACCCAGCTTACAATTCATGAGATATTATTAAAATAATTCTACGGCCCCAGTTGAAAACACACTTATTTCTCTGGCCCAGTTCTTCTTGTGCTTGCCTGGCTAGACCCCAAACCTTTGTGGGCCCACTAGCCATCTCATTTATGCCTGTACCTACTGGGACTTCTATCACAACTGTCTGCTGGTTGCACTTTAAATGTGCTCCTCATTACTGTCAAAGAGCCCCACTACCTTTCCCTTTTAAGTCTTTGAAATAACTATTTCATATTCCCTCTCACCCCAAACCTCCTACCCTCCCTCCCTCCCCATCCTGAGCTGATAACTTACATTCATACTTAATTGAAAATATCTGAGCCAATATAGAAGCATGCCTGCATCTTATCTACTCACATATCAATCTCTGTGCCCATATTTTCTCTGCCTTCTCTCTTTTTGGGACAGAATAAATGTTTCTCCTCCTATTAGAGGTTCATCCTTCTATGCACACTCAAATCCCAGCTCTCTCACCTTTCCAAGGAGTTTTGTCCTTACAGTCTACCCCCTTTATTTATTTATTTATTTTATTTAATAAATCTTTATTGTTCAGATGACTACAATTGTTCCTCTTTCCCACTCCTCCATAGTCCCTTCCACCCAGCTCCCACCCCATTCTGCCTTTACCTCCCCCCACATTATCCTCATCCATAGGTGTATGATTTTTGTCCAGTCTCTTCCTGTACCTCCTTACCCCTTTCCCCCTGAGAATTGTCAGGCCATCCCCTTTCTATGCCCCTGATTCTATTATATTCACCAGTTTATTCTGTTCCCATATTTTTAATTCACTTGATTTGTAGATTCACTTGTTAATAGATATGTATTTGTTATTCATAATTTTTATCTTTACCTTTTTCTTCTTCTTCCTCTTCTTAAAAGAGTACCTTTCAGCATTTTATATAATACTGGTTTCGTGTTAATGAACTCCTTTAGTTTTTTCTTATTTGTGAAGCTCTTTATCTGACCTTCAATTCTGAATGATAATTTTGCTGGGTAGAGTAATCTTGATTTTAGGTTCTTGGTATTCATCACTTTGAATATTTCTTGCCACTCCTGTCTGGCCTGCATAGTTTCCTGTTGAGAAATCAGCTGACAATAGTATGGGTGCTCCCTTGTAAGTAATTAACTGTTTTTCTCTTGCTGCTTTTAAGATTATCTCTTTGTCTTTTGCTCTTGGTATTTTAATTATGATGTGTCTTGGTTTGGTCCTCTTTGGATTCCTTTTGTTTGGGGTTCTCTGCACTTCCTGGACTTGTAAGTCTATTTCTTTTACCAAGTGGGGGAAATTTTCAGTCATTATTTCTTCAAATATGTTTTCAGTATCTTGCTCTCTCTCTTCTGGCATCCGCATAAATCTGATGTTGGTACACTTGAAGTTGTCCCAGAGGCTCCTTACACTATCTTCACATTTTTGGATTCTTTTTTCTTCTTTCTTTTCTAGTGGAGTGTTTTCTGCTTCTTTGTATTTAAAATCTTTGACTTAATTCTTGCCTTCCTCTAATCTGCTGTTAGGTTTCTGTATAATATTTTTTATTTCAATCAGTGTATGTTTAATTTCTAGTTGGTCCTTTTTCATCTCCTCTTGGGTCTCGCTAAATTTATTCATCTTTTCTAGAAAATTCTTGAAAAACCTTATAACTGTGGTTTTGAACTCTATATCCAGTCATTTGTTTTCCTCCATTTCTTTTGTTTGTGATCTGTACCTTTGTCTCCACATTTTCACTGCTTCCCTGAATTAGTAGAGTAGCTAGGTGTCCTATATGGCCCAGTAGCTCCACCTTCCCAGTTACTTAAGGTGGACTCTCTTGGTGCACCCCTTTGTGGACTGTGTGTACAGCTTTGTTGTAATTAAGTCTTGATTATTGTTGGTATCACTGGGGGGAATTGACCTCCAAGCCAATTGGTTGTGAGGATCAGCTGTGTCTATGCCGGGTAAACTTCTGTGCTGGAGTCAGCCTTATGATACAAGACTTGCAAAATTGCAAAAGCCTTTGTGTTCAACTTGGATGGGGCAGAGTCTCAGGGCTAAGCAGTCAGCCTTGGCTTCTTGTCAGCCCTGCCCTTCACAGCCGCTGGGTCTCAGTGTCCCTAGGTAATCTCTTCAACCTTTTCTGTGCACACTTGCGCTCACGAGCCTCCAGACCTCTCTCTTTCTGGCTCCCCTGTTTTTCTGTGTGCTCCAGGGACCCATAAGAGTCTGGGTCCCCAGGGTCTCACCCAAAACGGGGGTTCAGTACAGTCGGAAGTGGATTTCAGTGCAGTTGAGAGGTTCTGTCTAGAGAAAGCCAGTGGCTCAATCAGCAGTCAGCCCTCTTTGCACACTCGCGCTCACCCACCTCCAGACCTCTGTCTTTCAAAGCTCCCCTAATTTTCCATGACTTCTCACTTTTCACAACAGTCCAGGATCCGCCCCCCCCCATGTGAGTCTCACCCACAACTGGGATTCAGTGCACTTGGAACTGGGGTTCAGTGCAGTCAAAACTAGGGTTCATTGTAATTGGGAGTTTCTGTCTCTCTCCCACTAGAGGAAACAAGCCAGGAACTCCACCATCCATCCTCTCCACGTGCATGTCTCTGTACCTCAGCTTTTTGCAGCTTCTCTGAGTCTCTGTGAGCCCCTCTTTTTCCTTCTAGTTGTAGAATTTCCACTCAGCCAGCTTTCCTATGATTCTGGATGATGTCCCTTCTGTCTTTTAGCTATAATTTTGAAATTATTGTCTGAAGCAGCAGTTTAGGTGTTCACCTATGCCGCCATCTTGGTTTCTCTCTACCCTCTTTATTTGACATCATTGGTTGGAGTCTTTCCCTGCACTGGATCATTCCAGACAACATACAAATAAATTCCATCATCTGTCAAATTATAACAATAAAAACATTCTTGGACTGTCATGATTCCTTTTGTCATGATTTCTTTTGCTATATTTCTCTGTTCTTTTGGAGCAAAATCTCAAAATACTTTTTCAGCTTTTGTTCACTCTTTGGTTACTCCATCAAACTTCTGCTTAACCATTCATTAGAATCTGCTCTTGTCACCAAAAGATCCCATTACTGTATTAAAGTCCTGTGTAAGTTTCTGCTTTCACTTTCCTCTCAACAATCTCCAACCAATTGTCCAGTCCTCCTTGGAAAACGTTTCTTCTGGGCTTTGAAGACAAAGGATCCCCTGCTTCTAGCTTTACTTGTTTCTCCTCCTTCATTTGATCTTTAAACATTAGGACATACCAGAACATAGTACTGGACTGTCTTCTAAATCTATATACACTATGTGAGTGATCTCATCCAGCCCAATGCTCTTAAATATCAGCCATATGCACACTTCACCTGCCATCCATCTGCCACCCTTGCCTGAATTCCTAAACTTATGCAATCAACTACTTGTCTCTTTCCTTCTTTCTTCCCTTTCTTTCCCTTCCCTTCCCTTCCCTCCCTTTCTCTTTCCTTCTTCTTCTTCTTCTTCTTCTTCTTCTTCTTCTTCTTCTTCTTCTTCTTCTTCTTCTTCTTCTTCTTCTTCTTCTTCTTTTCTCTCTCTCTCTCTCTCTCTCTCTCTCTCTCTCTCTCTCTCTCTCTTTTCTCCTTCCTTCTTTCTTTCCTTCTTCCCTCCCTCCCTCCCTTCCTTCCTTCCTTCCTTCCTCCCTTCCTTCCTTCCTTCCTTCTTTCCTTCCTTTATTTGTTCCAGGAATAGTATGAGTAGAAAATTAGTTTGAAGAGAGTTTTTTTTTAAAGGATACCATAGATATTTCTGTAACATTTTCCAACATCCATTCCTGCTTTCTTCCTTGCTAACAGAAACTTTGATTTTGTGTGATTACCAGGAGGCCATAAAAGAGTGATTGGACATCCAGGTGAAAACTGATTATCCACAGCCCAATCATGGTAGCTCAATTCTTATTATCAGCAATTGGTTTAAAAATAAAAATGCATTCATGACAATATTTTCAATGTCTAGAGTAGTGTGTGATATATTGCATTTGCTGAGTCATTTAGTGTGTACTAATTTCTAGTATTAAAAATATACAATAGATATTACATGACCAAATAATACATTGAAAATTACAGCCCTAGGAGGTCTGACTAGCAGTATATGTATTATTACAGTTGGCTGTAATTGAGCTCAGATTGGTGATGTGGCACTAGAATGAAGTTAATATACTGTCAGCTAGGGTAGCTCTGACTTAAAATAAAAATTCTTAAGAAACAGTTTCTGAATGCTTTTCCTTTTTTCCTGGAGTCAAGAGGGAAAAGGAAACAAAAACATAGGTTTGTTGTTATATATCTTAAGACACAAAATAAAACAAATGCTACCCTGATTCTTTAACATATATTATCCTTAAAATGACATGTAAGTTATAGAATTATTTTGCTTAACATCAGGGAGATATTTTTTAAAATTTTAGATCAAGTCTAGCAATTGAATTAATGAGGAGATTGTGCAGTGAACATCTCTTGGGTTTTAGAATTTATAATTGCAAATTCATAATTTTCTTAGTATAAGTAAACTTCTTTTTAAAATGATATTGGAGATATGATATTTCTTTGGAGAAAAGTCTGTTCTAACTCTTTGCCCATTTAAAAATTGTATTATTTGTCTTTGTTCAGATATAAGAATTTTTTATATATTCTGGTTTCAAGTTGTATTTCCATGTGAAATTTAGGATCAATTTCTTTTCTGGGGAAAAACAAAGGGCAACTAGAATTTTTATTGTATTGCACTGAATCTGTAGATCAATCTGGGGAGTACATCCTAACAATGGTATGAAGTCTTCCAATCTATGAACATAAAATATCTTCCATTTACTTAGATCTTTGATTTTTTTCAACAATGTATTATAGTTTTCAGAGGACAAATTTTGCATTTCTTTTTGTTAAATTTCTTTCTAAAGTATTTTATTCATTGTGATTCCATTGTAAATGGAATTGTTTTCTTATTCTTCATTTTGGATTGTTTTTCAGTAAGGAACAATTGTTCATTACTAATTGATAGAATTACAATTGTTAGTTTATAATGGATAGAAATACAATTGATTTATATATATTGACTATGTACCTTGTTACTCTGCTGAACTCATTTATTAGCTTTAATAGATTTTCAGTGAATTTCTTAATATTTTCTACATATAGGCTCATGTCATCTGCAAATAGAAATATCTTTACTTCTTCCTTTCCAATCTGGATGCCTTTCTTTTTATTTTCTTGCCCAATTTTCCCTGAGTAGATTGAGCTGAAGAAAGAAAGAACTCATGTTCTACCCACTCAGAGTAGAGCTTCCATTACATTGAACTGGAAGGAGGGGTTGGGGAGGAGAACTAAGTAAGGCATGGCTCAAATGCCAGAGACTCACTATTCTTAATGAGATCTAACAGATTTTCTTATACCAGTATTTCTCCATTTTCTGTTTGTCCTTAAAGCAGTTTCCAATGGCTTTAAATGGTTGTTGTTTTTATCATTTTCATTAGGTGTAATTTTTTTCACTGGGGAGAGGGTCCATAGAACTCCTCATGAGAAGTGCATCACCCTACTCTACTGCATTAATTTCTTATCGCTGCTGTAACAAATCACCACACCTTTAGGGACTTAAAACAATGCAAATATATTCTCCTACAGTTCTGGAGGCCAGATGTTTGGAATCAGTGTTTCTGGGCTAAGTCAAGGTATTGGCAGGGATGGTTCCTTCTCTGGATCAAGAGGGAAATCCATTCCCTGCCTCTCACAGCATCTAGAGGCTGCTGGCATTCCTGAGCTTGGGTCCACATAACTCCAGCATTTGCTTCTGCTGTCACAAAGCCTTCTCTCTGACTCTGACTCCTCCTGTTTCCCTTTAAAAAGGCCTTTGATATTATATCAGACCCACCCAGACACTCCAGGATAATCTCACTTTAAGAATTTTAACTTGATCACATCTACAATGTTCCTCTTGACAAATAAAGTAACATTCTTAGGTTCCAATGATTAATAGGAATAGACCCTTTGGGGGAAGAGGTAGATGGGTTGTTTTTCAGAATTGTACAATTTTTATGATTAGAGCTTTAATTTAGTCTCTGCAGATGAAGTAACTGTAAGTGCACACAATTGGTTTTTATCAAAACTATCTGAAGTCAGTTTAAAAGTAATTCAGCAATGTAATCATTGTATTCAAATTTTACTTTTATAGCATCCTTTGCCTTTTTTTTTAAATAGGTTGCCAAGTGAAATTTATTAGGTCAAAATCATTCCTAAAAGACAAGAGACAATAAAAAAAACAATAACAAAGCAAGATCTAAAAACACAGATTATATTTTAAAATATTGGCAAATGATGGTTAAGATTAAAAAATATACTTTTTTCATAAAATATGGAGAAAATTTAAAAGATTCCATTTAATCTTTGACAATGATACTTGGAGAAGTAAAAGTATACATTACATACATGCAAACACATACATACACACATGTAATTACATAAAGGGTAACCAAATACGCAAAAGACATTTTCATAGAAAACTATAGATATTCTGAAGGGCAATGCTCATGTTTTTACTATTCCCACCCACAGAATACTATTTTTGCCAAATTATTTGTTGGCCATTGCAAGCAAGACCTACAAAAAAACTTTCCTTAAGCAAGTAGTTGCTAGCATCTTAAGTACCTGTCACATGATGCATCCTTTGCCCTTTAAAGATAACGATTGGCTGCACACAAGATGTTTTCTCCAAGTTAATTTAATTTAATTCATGTTCATTAACATATACAACAAAATGTACTTATTACCATATGCACTGAGCAATAAACATAGGCACATCTAGATAATTTATGGATAATCTGTGATTCCAAATGAGAGAAACCATCCACAATTTCAAAAGGAATCTGGGAAATTTCATTTAAGGAGCCGTATGTGTTGTGGGAGGGTCTCTTTCCAGAAAATATTTTCACTAATTTAAGTTTATGCAGTGTGATCCTCTCCAGCACTCTTCTCTGGGGTTGTTTTTTTTTCCCATGGCTCGTGAAGGACATTCAGGACATGGCAACATTTCTCTTGTGACATAAAATTACCCATGAAAAGAACTGATTAATGATTGCACACAGTACTTTGGGAGAAAAGTCATCATGAGGCTTGGAACTGTTCCTTTTAACAACAGTGTCTGCACTTAGAGTTTTTCAAAGCCATCTCACTAAAGAAAAAGAAAAAAGAACAATCCTTCCTCCCTCCATGGATGCCTTTCACAGGCGCATCATCATCATTCAAAGGGAACTTGAACAATAATCTATTGTCAGTTCTGAGCAGTAGTTACAGGGAAAGAATCTGACTCTGAAAGGGATGGATTACACTGCCAAATAGGTTTGATCTGACCCTCTTGTTAGCATGTAAAATTCCCTTTGCAGTATCATCTCAGAGAAAGGAAAAAGGTGGTGGGGGGTGGGGGGTATTTTCTGGGCGCTTTATCGGGTTCTGTGGAATAGATCCTTTTTTATTGTTGAATATTCTTTACTAGACTTACTGATTTACTACCATTCTATAAATCCAATGCAAGAGGACATCAGCATTTTCTCAAATGACTGGATTTAAAGGTTTTCTTTAATAGAATGACAAAAAAATCTCTTTAATCAAGATTGAAGATTAAAGATGTATTCTCAAGTGATGTTTGAGAATGTTTTTGAGGTCTCCAGTTCTGGGGTAGGAATTGTTTATGATTATTTTTGCTGAGAGCTCTGTCAGCTGCTGAGAACTCTCTGTCCTGGAAATAAACATGGAGAAATAGTGACATAGAGTGCAGCATGTGCTAACAAATTACATAACAAGGTTTCCAATCTCCACGGTACTCTGTGGAATTATTTGTGCATTGCCTTTGCAGTGGGAAAGGGCAAACCTTTTGGGGTCCAGTTAATGCTGTTAGGAAATTCAGCCTAGGGAATCACTAGATATATTAACCAAACTATTTTTAATCCATTTCACAAGATATGGATTTCATAACAATCCCTAGGCCTATGGAAATGAAGTTATACCTATTGTTTACATAAGGAAAATATCATTAATATGGCAGTATTTTGAAATCATAGTCTGTCACTTAAAAAATATTTGTCACACACACACACACACACACACACACAAAATATATAGATATCATGATTTTCGGGTCTATTAATTCTTTTGTTTGTTTGTTTGTTTTTTTTTTTTTTTAGGTCCATAAGTTAGTATTTTATTTATATTAATAAAACACCAATAACTCCAGAATAAACTCTGATTTATTGTCAGTAAAGTAGTGAAAGCAATGGTCCCATAAGTCACTCAGTGATTACTGCATACTCTACCTTTATATAAGGAAGTCTTTTAATTGTTTACTCTTTTTTTTTAATTAAATCTTTATTATTCAGATTATTACATTTGTTTCTCTTTTTTTCCCCTCCATAGTACCCCTCCACCCAGCTCTCACCCTCCCTCTGCCCTTAGCTCCCTCCCATTGATCTCATCCATAGGTGTATGATTTTTGTCCAGTCTCTCCCTGTATACCCTTCACCCCTTTCCCCCTAAGAATTAACAGTC
>PVJN01009141.1:0-60795 GCA_004026805.1 Lasiurus borealis | reverse complement strand
TCTGATCAAATATCCCAGCACCATTATTTAAAGAGGCTCTTTTGGCTCCTTTGTATGCTTTTGCCTTCTGTGCCAAATATTAAGTGAGAATACTGGTTTGAGTCACTTTCTGGGGTCCTCTATTCTGTTCCATTGGTCTGTTTGTTCTTGTGCCAATACCAGGCAATTTTGAGAACCATGGCTGGGTAATAGAGTTTGATGTCTGATACTATGATAACTCCAACTCTGTCCTTCTTTCTCAGGATAGCTGTGGCAATTCGGGATCTTTTGTTATACCACGTGAATTTTTGGAGAGTTTGTTCTAGATCTTTGAAATACACTATTGGTATTTTAACAGATATTGCATTGAATCTATAGATTGCTTTATGTAGTATGGACATTTTAATGACATTAATTCTACCAATCTATGAACATGGTATGTTCTTCTACATGTTTATGTCTTCCTCTACCTCTTTTTTCAATGTCCTGTAGTTTTCTGAGTACAGGTCTTTTACATCCTTAGTTAAGTTTATTCCTATGTATCTTAATTTTTTTTTTTTTGGTGCAATGGTAAATAGGAATTTTTTTTCTTTTTTTTTTCTTTTTTCTTTCTGTGAATTCATTATTGGTATATAAAAAAAGGCCATAGATTTCTGGGTGTTAATTTGTATCCTGCTACATTGCCAAATTCATTTATTAGGTATAGTAGATTTTTCTATGGAGTCCTTGGGATTGTCTATGTATAGTATCATGTCATCTGCAAATAAAGACAAATTTACTTCTTATTTTCCAACTTGAATGTCTTTTGTTTCTTCTTCTTATCTGATTACTATGGCTAGTACTTCTAATCATACTATGCTGAACAGGAGTGGTGAAAGTGAGCATCCTTGTCTTGTCCCTGTTTTTAGGGGAAATGGGTTTTTGGTCCATTGAGTTTGAAGTTGGCTATACGTTTGTCACATAGGTCTTTTATTATGGTGAGGTATGATCCCTCTATTCCCACATTCCTGAGAGATTTTATCAAGAAAGGGTGTTGGACTTCATAAAATTATTTTCTACATCAATTGAAATGATTATGTGATTTTTATATCTCATATTGTTTATATGATGTATCACATTAATTGATTTGTAGACATTGTAACGTCCTTGCATCCCAGGAATAAATTCCCCTTGGTAAAGGTATATGAACTTTCTAATGTATTTCTGAATCTTATTTGCTAGAATCTTCTTGAAGATTTTAGCATTTATGTTCATCAAGGATATTGGCCTATAGTTCTCTCTTTTTTTGTGGTATCTTTTAAAATATATATTTTATTGATTTTTTTACAGAGAGGAATGGAGAGGGATAGAAAGTTAGAAACATCTATGAGAGAGATACTGATCACTCACCACCTACTGGGGATGTGTCCACAACCAAGATACATGCCCTTGACTGGAATCGAACCTGGGACCTTTCAGTCTGCAGGCTGACACTCTATCCACTGAGCCAAACTGGTTTCAGCTTTTTTTGTGGTATCTTTATCTGGTTTTGGGATTAGGGTAATGGTGGCTTCATAGAAAGAGCTTGGAAGTGTGCTTTCCTCTTGAATTTTTTGGAATAGTGTAAGGAGGATAGATTTTAGTTATTCTTTGAATCCTTGATAGAACTGTTTTATAAAGCCATCTGGACCAGGGCTTTTGTTTGCTGGAAGATTTTTGATCACTGTTTCAATTTCGTTGGTAGTGATTTGCCTGTCAGGTTTTTTTTTATTCTTCTTGCTTGAGTTTTGGGAGCTTTTATGTTTCTAAGAATATGTCCATTTCATCTAAGTTGTCCATTTTGTTGGAATAGAGGTGTTCATAGTATTGTTTCATAGTTGTGTGCATTTTGTGGGATTGGTTGTTATTTCATCTCTTTCATTTCTGATTTTGTGCATTTAGGTCCTTTCTTTAATTCTTGGTGAGCCTGGCTAGAGGTTTATCAATCTTGTGTATTCTTGGTTTTGTTGATCTTTTGTATTGTGGGTTTTGGTCATTTATCTCTGCTCATATCTTTATTATTTCCTTCCTTCTGTTTATGCAGTGTTTTTCTTTTTGCTATCTTTCTAACTCTTTGAATTGTAGGATTAGATAATTTGTTAACCTTGTTTCTTGTTTTTTGAGGTAGGCTTATAGAGCTATGCACTTCCTCTCAAGACTGCTTTCACTGTGTTCCATAGATTTTGGATTCTTGTGTTTTCATTGTCATTTGTTGCCGTGACACTTTTAATTTATTATTTGATCTCTCTGGTAGCCCCGTAATTTTTTAATATCATGCTATTTAGCCTCCAGGTGTTTGATTATTTATTATTTTTATTGTAGTTGATTTCTAGTTTTATGCCATTGTGATATGAGAAGATGCTAGATATTATTTTTATCTTTTGAGGATACTTTGCCTGTGACACAATATATGGTCTATCTTTAAAAATAACCCCTTTAAACTTGAGAGGAATATATATTCTGTGGCTTTGGGGTGAAATGTTTTGAAGATGTCAATTAATTCCATCTGATCTAGTGAGTCATTTAGGATTGATGTTTCCTTGCTGACTTTTTGTTTAGAGGATTTGTCCAGTGGTGTTCATGTGGTATTAAAGGCCCCTACTACGACACTATGAATGTATTGCTGTCGATCTCTCCCTTGATATCCTCCAGAAGTTTTTTGTTTGTTTGTTTTGTTTGTTTGTTTGTTTGTTTTTTAATGTATTTAGGTGCTTTTGCTTTGGGTGCATATTTGTTTACCAGAGTTATATCTTCTTGATGGATTGCTTCCTTTAGAGGTCTAATTTGTTAGATATAAGTATTGCTACCCCAGCTTTTTTTTCTTTTCCTTTCACCTGAAAAACCTTTTTCCATCTCTTTACCATCAGACTGTGTGAGTCCTTTTTTCTGAGGTGGGTTTCCAGTAGACAGCAAATATATGGGTCATATTGTTTTTTTATCTACTCCATTACCCTATGTATTTGTTTGGGGTATTTAATCCATGTATATTTAAAGTTATTATTGATAGTACTTGTTTGTCACAATTTTTATTCTTTATGCCTATGTTCCTTCTTATTTATTTATTTATTTGTTTGTTTATTTATTTATTTATAGCACACCCTTTAGCATTTCTGGCATTGCTGCTTTGTTGGTAATAAACTCCCTTAGTCCTTTTTTTGTCTGTGAATCTCCTGATTTCACCTTCAATTTTGAATGATAGCTTGCTAGGTACAGTATTCTTGGATTCAGACCCTTGCTTTGCATGACTTTGCATATTTCATTCCATTCCCTTCTGGCCTGATATGGTTCTGTTGAACAATCAGTTGCTATTCTGATGTGGCACCCTTTGTAGGTAACTTTCTGTCACTCTCTGGACACTTTTAAGATTCTTATTTTGTTAGTGTTTGTAAATTTAATTATAATGTGTCTTGGTGACGTTCTTTTGGGGTTCATTTTATTTGGGATTATGTGAGTTTCTTTGATTTGTGTTAGTTTTCTCTCCTTTATATCAGGGAAGTTTTCTGTCATTATTTCTTCAAACAGGTTTTCTATTTTTGCTCAGTTTCCTCTCCTTATGGCACCCCTATTATTCAGATGTTGTTTCATTTTGTGTTGTCCCAAATTTTCAAATTGGATCTCTTGCTGTTTTTTATGGTTTTTTTTATTATTATTATGATGATGATGCTGCTCTGCTTAGGTATTTTTTCCTACCTTGTCTTCTAGCTCACTGATGCAGTCTTTTGCTTCTTCTAGTCTACTGTTGATGCTTTCTTTTGTGTTCTTTATACCAATGATGTTATTTTCATTTCTTTTGGTTCTTCTTCATTCCTCTTGGTTCTTACACATATTATTGAATTCGTCTTCCATTCATTTCAGCAACCTTATGACCATTTCTCTGAATTCTTTCTCTGTCATATTGCTTGCCTCCATTTTTTTCATAACAATAAAATTATATGAAAGCTATGCTAGTCACCCTAAAATATACAAAATAACTGTACAATCTGGCCTCTGTTATCAAGTAATGTAATATTTAGTTAAGCAGGCAAAAAGTTAATAGAATGAAATAATTTAAGAAGAAGCAAGTGATAAACTATGATGTAATTAGTGAAAATAAAGAATAGGGCTGTATCTGCAATAATTGAAGTCAAAAGGGAAGACCTTATGTTATTTGAATTTGAGCTTAAAAGATAAAGATATAAGCAAACATATGAGAAGAAAATGTGGTATTATAAACAGAAAAACAATATAAGAGAAGGCATGAAGGCAATGTTGTAGCAGGGAAGAGACAACGGTAGCAGGTGTGTTGGGCATAGAAGGAAATAAAAACCTGGCACTACGGTAATGTGTTTTTAAATTTGTATTTAAAGAAAATACTATTTCATAGTCAGATCTCTGAAAATTTTGTATAAAGTGGTATATTTACCTGTAAGGAAGCCATTATAAATTCTGAAGCCAAGAGATCTCATATTCTATATGCTCACTGGGACTGAGTACAAAAGAAGTTAGTTTTTAGTACACCAGAGAGTGCAATCAAGGAAAATAAGAAAAAAACACCTGACTTGCAATTGGAAAATAGGCTGGACGGTAATTGTTGGGTACACATGTGGACCATGCCTTTAAGAAGTTTCATGGAAGACCATCAGCAACTGTTTACTGATTAGGAACCTGCAGCCCGGTCCTACCAAGAATGAAGAGTTTATGCTCCTCATGGTTACATGTTATCTTATTTCCTCTTCTTTGTTTTAGGGTGAGACACAGCAATTTTACAAGTTTAAATTTTTGCCGTTCACTAAGGTATTTTAATGCTTGTATTTACAATATATTTCAGACATGGTTATGAAGACACATTCATTAAGCAAACTGTATGAGTTTTATTTTAGAAATTGTGTATATGACTTTCAATGCCATTCATTGAATGCCTTGCCATTCCACATACAGGAAATTTTTTATGGTATTACTTTTATAATTAAAAACTTTTATTTTAAAATCACACAAATATTCATAAACATGTGCAATATCATTGGAAGAAATATAAGAATGTGATAACAGTTAAAAACTAGAAAATTGGGTGAAATTACAGTACAGAGTAAGAAGATACATTTTCATTGTATCTCTTTCTGCATATTTTTAATTTAATACCATGTTTGTACCATGTTTATTATATATTTAAATACAAATACCATTTCACAAACCACAGTGATGTGAAACATAAAGAACATTTACTCTTTCCCTATTTAATTTTCACAAACTATTAATAAATGTGGAGCTATTAGCTGTCAACTGTGTTTTTTTTCCTCTAGCCTCAGTGAGATTTGTCATTTGAATGAGTCAAATGCATCAAGGTTTTTCTAGTACGAAAGGTTGCAAATTCTTGCAAGCTACCTCATTATTGTACTTGAAAAACACATTTGGCATTCATTCTGTGTTTCTCTTGTCTTTTGATATGATTACAAGGATGGATATTGCAGTAGATAACCAATTATTTTCATTTCCTCAAGCTGTGGTGTTCAAGAAACAGTCACAATACCCTGATGAAACTTCCCACCCACCACCCACTGCCTTTGGAACCAGGTCACAAAACTTTAGCTAAAAGATATTGGAGCTTTATGTGTAAAGTGTTCCATCTGATTCCCAATCCCACACTACTATCACCAGTGTTCTTGTAACAATAACTTGAGGGAACAAGAGTGAAAATACTGAAACGTTATCAATTACTTTGGTTTTGTTGATCTAACGATTATATTCCATTGGGGTAGACCATAGGGACATGGACAGCAGACAGTTCTCCCAGAGATCTATAGAGAAAACTTCTTTATGGCTGCACTCTAGGTGTCTTCAGTGCACCAGGCATTTTACAGAGTATGTGTGTGGTATGTAAAGTGTCTGGTCTTGGAAACTTAACTCTTAATGAAGTGTCTGTGATATATCAGGTAACAAATCAGACATTAATGAATAGCAGATAATCCTAATAAGGAGACTGGCTTTGAAAGCCTTGAAAGAAAAAAAAATAGTCTATAGAGAAGTTGGAAGAGGAATATCCACTTTCCAAATCCAGAGGTAACTTTAAGCATCATGGGAAACAGAAAAAAGAAACCAAGCAAGGAAAAATGCAGAGGCTTTTGGGCAGCTTCTCGGAGCCTATCTCCATCCTGCTTTGTACCCTTCCAGGTAATTCAGCCTGTCAACCTCCCAGGTTCTCCCAATAGGTAGTTGGGCACCTTCTATCTCCAGACCCTTTCTATAGACATGGTGGGGAGATTCCTGCATGGAAGCAGCTTTCAGGTTTAAGTCACACAGATGAAGTACATACCTTGCTCCATCTAAGATTTGTGGCTGTTGTAATTCTTTTTTGGAAGGTTCTGTCCTTATATTAGACTAGAGGTGCAGTGCACAAAATCCTTGCACTGGTGGTGGTGGTGGGGGCAGAGCCCAGCCTGTGTCCTCTTGCAGGACTCCTCAGGGCATGTCCACCTGCTGGCATAGGCCCGGTCCCCATGAAGTTGGCAGGCAGACATCCCCCCACAGTTGGTTAGCCCTGCCATGGAGGTGGAAGAGGCTCCCACCACCACTGCTGTGCTCCCCAGCCATGAGTCCAGCTCTGGCTGAGAGGCACTCCCCCTGTGGGAATGCACTGATCACTAGAGGCAGCTCCTGTTTTGAGTGTCGGTGCCCTGCTGGTCAGTGCACATTATAGCGACTAGTTGTTTTTGCCATTTGGTCTATTTGCATATTAGCCTTTTATTATATAGGATTTATAGTCCGTGGCCCTCTCTGAGTTCCTTACGAATGTGACCTACCAAGCATTCATTACCTGCTTTGATGAAGATGAGGACTTAAGGGAGTCAGCATTCACATCCACTTGCTTGCTTTTATTTCCTCTCTTGCTCCCCTTTAAAAAAATGGTCTTTAAAGACAAAAGAAATGAACATACTAGGCTGTGTATGATTTTTTTCTACCAGTTTAGCTGTTTGATTAAAATAAAAAATAAATAAATAAAATAGCTCTAACAGCAGAAAAGTCAATGTGGCTTTTAATTATTTACAGAAAAATCTAAATTATCAACTTATTCTCCCAAATGTAAGTTGTTTCTCTCAAGATACAATGGCCCATTAGCCAGCATTGACCAGCCTTATTGGGAATATGCCAGCATCCTCTACAGGGCCACCACACTTCATACTATAGGTAGGCTGAATACAAATGCCTTATTGCTGTTGGTTTGTTTGTTTTATTTCTTTGAAACTGAATATTGAAATGTGTCCTGTAGTATCATTAAAACTATTTTCAACTTGATATTGTTTGGTACTAAGTCTCAATGTCCTTCGCTGTAAAATGGTAGTAAGAGTATAACTCACGGTAATATTGTGAGAATTAAAAGGCAAAATGGAGTATAAGAGCTGAGCCTTGTTTTTGACACACAGCTCTTGATCCATATATCATAGCTAAGACTAGTATTTCCACTATGAAATATACCCTGGGTCCAAGCCATGGTCATTTACGCAGTATAATGCCACTCCAATTTTTGGCTAGAATAGTGGCAAGCCATATTTTACTCTTGCAGTGACCCATACATAGCACACATTCAGAGGAAAGAATCATGCAGGAGGCAGCCAATCAATGATTATGTCTCATCATTGATCTCTCTCTCTCTCTTTCTCTTTCTTCCCTTCTCTCCTCTCTCCTCTCCTCTCCTTCCTTCCTGAAAAAAAAATCATAAAAAGATATTAAAAACAAAGAAAACAAAATGAGATAATCTGACTTTAATTCCATGTTCTTCCCACTGTACTAAAACTACCTTTTTAAAGCCAGTAAGGGAAATGTAGCTGTTTTTTAGATATGTGAAGTAGACTGGAAGTAGGCAGGAAAAGAAGACAATGTCCTGGGTCTGGTCAGTACACAAAAAGGTAACAAAGTCATGATTAATTATGAGTCAAATCCTACCTAATAAAATAGTAATATTCAAATTGACCATACCTCTGCTACACCCACATCCCACACCCACCAGTCAATCAAGAGCAAGTATGCAAATTAACCCAACCAACATGGCTGTGGCCATGGAGAGAGCAGGATGCTTGGGTTTCCCTGGCAATGGAGGAAGCCAAGTTTCCACAGCCCAGGCCTACTTGGCCTCCACTTAAGGCTACAAAGTTTCAATTATAGAAGATATATAAATCCCAACAAAAATGGCTGTGGCCATAGAGTAAGCAGGAAGATTGGCTCCACTCAAGGCTACAAAGTTCCAATTATAGAAGATAAATAAATTCTAGATACCAGAGGGGATCACCAGAGGGCATGGCCATCCTGTAAACCACCTCAGGCCCTTCGCCCAGGCTGCCCCATGCCTCAAGGGAACCCCCAACCTGATTCAAGACACCCTTAAGGACAAACCAGCCCATCCCACCTGTGCACCAGGCCTCTATCTTATCTAATCCTATCTAATAAAAGAGTAATATGCAAATTGACCATCACTCCAACTCTCAAGATGGCTGCCCCCATATGGTCAAATGTGACCCAATGTGGACACAATATGGCCACCACAGGATGGCCAGCAAGGGAGGGCATTTGAGAGGGACCAGGCCTATAAGAGAGGGCAGTTGAGAGTGATCAAGCCTGGAGCAGAGGACAGTTAGGGGTGACCAGGCTGATAGAGGAAAGAATTGGGGTGACCAGGCCTGCATGGAAAGGTAGTTGGGGGGGAGGGACCCAGGCCTGCAGGGGAGAGCAGTTAGGGCCAAACAGGGTGGCAGGAGAGAAGTTAGGCATCAATCAGGTTGTCAGGGGAGTTGTTAGGGGGTGATCAGGCTTTCAGGCAGAAGCATTTAGGGGCAATCAGGAAGGCAGGCCGGCAAGCAGTTGGGAGCCAAAGCTACCTGGATAGGGTCTAAACGGGAAGTCGGATATCTCTCAAAGGGTCCCAGATTGGAGATTTTGCAGGCTGGGTCAGGGACACCCCCATATGCAAGACTTTCATGCACTAGGCCTCTAGTGTAATTGTGGAAAGCCATTGCCAAAATCACTCAGTGTTATTACCTTAGAAAGGAAGGAGGTGTTAGGTAAATTGGAAATAACTGCAGTGATGGAAAAGTGTGAGAAGCTAGAAATTTACATTATCAAGAAAGCTACAAATGGTTGACTTTCAGCTTCTCTGAAACATATAATCTCTTTCACTTCCCATTGCAGTGGCAGTAATCTACTAGTGCCCACCTTTCAGTAAGTGCTGACTTCCAGAAACCCTGTGATGACACTGGGGTCACCCAGATTATCTAGGATAATCTTCATATTTCAAGATCCTATATTTATTCACATCTGCAAAATACCTTTTGCTGCTTGAGGTACCATATTTACAGGTTTCAGGGATTAGGATGTGGGCATCTTTGGAAGAGTTATTTTGCCAACCACAGTTCTCTTGAGTCAGTCAGGGCTTTAAACAATGTCATCTATGATAACTTGCTCATGAAAATGAATGGAGAGATGAGCATCTCATTATTCTGCAAGTAAACTGAGCGGACTCTATTTCAAACAACAGGTTCAGACTAAAGGTAAAATACTCAGTATGCCCACATTGGACAAAGATCATCTCATTAAGCCATGCCATAATAAACTATCAACTTATCAATAGTGTCAGTACCTTAAAGCAGAGTATACTTGATTCTGAGTTGCTGGTAATAATATTGTGATGTGAAGTATTTTACTTTAAAATTGTACTTGAGGGCCATCTCAGGGAGGAGGACAAGCTACTGGGGACACCCTTCCCCTTCTTTCTTCCCCATCCTTTGTTTCCACCAGAGTAACTCTGCTTTTATATTTATTACTAGAGGATCAGTGCATGAAATTTGTGCACAGTGGGGTATGTCCCTCAGTCCAGCCTGCACCCTCTCCAATCTGGGACCCATCAAGGGATATCTGACTGCCCATTTAGGCAGATGCCTTACGGTAGCTTCAGGCGCCTTATATTCCGGGGAGGCCTTATGATTGGGGGAGGCTTTATTATTGGGGAGGTCTTATTTTCAGGGGGATGCCTTATATTACAGCGAGAGGCAAAACTGGAAGTAGGTCTTATTTTCAGGGGATGTTTTACTTTCAGGGAAACAGGGTAACAGTTCCCCTGCAGGCCTGGTTACCCATAACTGCCCTCCCCTGCAGGCATGATTGCCCCCAACTGCCCTCCCTTGCAGGCCTGGTCCCTCCCAATTTCCTTCTCCTGCTGTCCACCTTGTGGTGGCCATCTTGTGTCCACATGGGGGCAGCCAACTTTGACCTCATGCTTACAGAATGCTGAACAGAGGGATCCTTGGGGTCCATATTTCTCAAGGTTGAGAGTGGGGTCACATGACCAGGTACCCTCCAGGAGCAAGTATGGATTCTCCTGACTGATCTGAGTAGGAAAGAGCCAGGAAGAAGCTGGGAGTGTGAGAGGCACTAAGATTCCTATATGGCCAGCCAGGTAGATCTATGGGCCAGCCCCTGAGCATCAGTGAATATCCTCTACTATTACATTTATAATATCTTATCCCAACACACTTTTTTACCATGATTCACAAAAAAGAGATTGGGCTGATGAGACAGAAGGATATGAGAAACCTCTCCCAACTTTAGGTCCCCATTTCTGAGTGAAAGCAGAGCAAAATTTGGCCCAAATAGATAATAATCAAAATGGAAAAAAAGGAGATTACATACCCCAGCAAGTCAAGAGGAAGCTGAGGTTGCTTTGTTATGGGATTCAAACAGCAAATGATTACTTAGGAATAGTATTGGTTGTCGATGAAGGCAGATTAGCAAATGGTATCAACTTTCAAATGTTTTGCTTAGCGTTACAAACGTAAAATCAATCATTAGAAATGGTTTGTCCTTTATGATCATCCCTTCTTATAAGAATTTTACAAAGAGTTTACAAGATATTATGGTGGTGGAGACCAAGAAGTGCATCTTCTCGTTCCCTTATTCACACAGTCAACTATGGTTGTCGTGATGTTCAGTGCTGGGTATTGGACACCCAGCAGTAAATATACTTCATGCAGCCTCTGCCCTTTGAATGAACTGAGAGGCTATAATTCTAGTCTTACTTTTCTAACTCGCCATGAGGCAGAGGCTAGCCCCACCCACTGTCTGGATCTGTTTACTCTCATTAAAATGAGGATTGAACTCACCCTTTCTTGATGAGAAGAATACATGTGAATATGGCTAAAATCAGAGCCCCTTGACAAACCTTTGGGTTTCTGAAGAAAAAAAAAATAGCAATAGGAAATGAAAATTATCTTAACTGGGAAAAATGGGACCAAGAGGGTGGGAGCAGGGAGGAAGGGATCAACGAAGGAAAAGGGAGGACATCTGTAATACTTTCAACAACAAAAATAATTTTAAAATAAATAATTAAATGAAAGCATACGGGCACGCGCGCGCGCACACACACACACACACACACACACACACACACAGAATCTAAGGTTGTACATTTGTATCGATCTCCCTGCAACATTGGCTTTAAGTTTTCATGTGGAGTTATGGACACAAGATTTTTTGGAGAGAGAAGGCAGTGTTATGGAACCCAACGAACTTGGACACACACAGACCTGGTTCTAATGAAACCTTTGACCATGGGACCCTCACTGAGCTTCATATTTCCCATCTGTGAAATGGGACTTAATGCTCCACTTTGCCTGTATCTCACAGATTGTAGGTCCTTATGCTGTGCTGGACTCTTTCTGGTGGTTTCAGACTGAAAAAGGCAATAAATGATGTCATTTGTCTTTCAGCCCATCCTTGGCTAAGCTTCAGCCACCACCTGCAGTGCAAGTCAGCGGGGGATCCGGCAGCTCCAGTGACTCAGAGAGCAGCTCAGAGTCAGATTCGGATACTGAAAGCAGCACCACAGACAGCGAATCCAATGAGGTGTCTCCTGTGGCAGCTCCAGAGGTAGGTGAAGTAGCAAGTGCACCAACCACAATTTACCTGCCTTGCCTGTCACCAAGGCAGCACCTTAAATACCCAGACATGCACACGCACTTTCGGCACAGTAATTATTTTAGTACAATAAATACTTCATAAAAGTATTCAGGTATTTGGTAGCATGTTCCCCTCTAAAACATATATTCACACAGGCTCTAATAGGCAGGCATTAGCTAGGTGACTGACTTATATGACTCAGTTACTTTGAACCTTCAAGATTCTTCATATGTAAACTGCAATAGGAATAACTGGGCTAGCAACTTCTCTTTCTAGAGAACCAGGGAAGCAAGTCAAGACCCATTTCTGGCCCTGGGGACACCAGACCTTACCCTGGGTTGATCCAATGAATTGCCACTTGGCAATTAAGACACAGGAAGTGCTCTTCTTTTTAAAGACATCATCCAATGCTTATGGTACCAGCCAATACAGGGTGACAGAATTAAAAACACTTTAGTAGCTGTGATTCCAACCTAGAACAGGGCAGATAAGGCCCCAATAAACCTCCCTTTATTTAATTTATAGTATTTACTTTTTTTAGGTCTTTAAATTATTTTTTTCATTTTTTATTAACGTATTACATGTGTACATGTCTTCCCATTGCACCCCCCCAACCCACTCCCATATATGCCCTTACCCCACAGTGTCTTGCATCCATTGGTTATGCTTATATGCATGCATACAAGTCTTTTGGTTAATCTCTTATCTACCCTACCTTTCCCTAAATTTCCCACTGTAATTTGACAGTCTGTTTGATGCTTTGCTGCCTCCATATCTATCTTTTTGTTCATCGGTTTATATTGTTCTTTACTATCCATAAATGAGTGAGATCACGTGGTATTTTTTTTTCATTGATTGGCTTATTTCACTTAGCATAATGCTCTCCAGTTCCATCCAGGTTGCTGCAAATGGTAAGAATTCCTTCTTTTTATAGCAGCATAGAATTCCATTGTGTAGATGTACCATGATTTTCCGATCCAGTCATCTGATGATAGGCACCTAAGCTGTTTCCAAATCTTAGCTATTATAAATTGTGCTGCTATGAACATAGGGGTGCATATATCCTTTCTGATTGGTGTTTCTAGTTTCTTAGGATATATTCCTAGAAGTGGGATTATTGGGTCAAATGGGAGTCCCACTTTTAGTATTTTGAGGAAACTCCATACTGTCCTCCATAGAGGAAGCACTGGTCTGCATTCCCACCAGCAGTGCACAAGGGTTCCCTTTATCTGCATCCTCACCAGCATTTGTCCTTTTTTGATTTGTTGATGATTGCCATTCTGACAGGTGTAAGATGGTATCGCATTGTGGTTTTGATTTACATCTCTCGGATAATTAGTGACTTTGAGCATGTTTTCATATGTCTCTTGGCCTTCCTTCTGTCTTCGTTTGAAAAGATCCTATTTAGGACCATTGCCCATTTTTTTATTGGATCATTTATCTTCCTTTTATTAAGTTGTATAAGATGTCTGTAGATGTTGGAGATTAAACCTTTATCAGTGATAACATTTACAAATATGTTCTCCCATACAGTGGGCTTTCTTATTGTTGTTGTTGTTGTTGTTGTTGTTGTTAAATGTATTTTCTTGATACTTTACAGAGAGGAAGAGAGAGAGATAGAGCATTAGAAACATCGATGCGAGAGAGACATTGATCAGCTGCCTCCTGTACACTCTCTAATGGGGATGTTCCCACAACCAAGGTACATGCCCTTGATCAGAATCGAACCTGGGACCTTTCAGTATGCAGACCTATGCTCTATGCACTGAGCCAAACCAGTTTCAGCCTTTCTTGTTGTTTGGTTGATGGTTTCTTTTGCTGTGCAAAAGCTTTTTATTTTGACATAATCCCATTTGTTTATTTTCTCTTTAGTTTCCTTTGCCCTAGGAACAATATCAGTGAAAAGGTTTTTTTGGCATGTGTATGAAATTTTGTTACCTGTGGATTCCTCTAGTATTTTTATGGTTTCCTGTCTTATGTTTAAGTCCTGTATCCATTTTGAGTTTATTTTTGTATGGTGTAAGTTGTTGGTCTAGTTTAAATTTTTTGTGCATGTATCTGTCCAATTTTCCCAACACTATTTATTGAAGAGACAGTCTTGACTCCATTGTATGTTCAATCCTCCTTTGTCAAATATCAATATCTCGGTTCTCTATTCTATTCCATTTGTCTATGTGTCTGTTCTTGTGCCAGTAACAGGCTGTTTTGAGAACAGTGGGTTTTTACTACAGCTTGTAATCTGGTACTGAGATCCCACCTACTTTATGCTTCTTTCTCAGGATTGCTGTAGTTATTCAGGATCTTCTTTTTTGTTGTTGTTCCAGATGAAACTTTGGATAGTTCTTTCTCTTTCTCAGTCAGTGGAATAGGCTATTGGTATTTTAATGGTAGTGAATTGAATCTATAGTTTGCTTTGGGTAGTATGAACATTTTACTGATGTTGATTCTCCCAATCAATGAACATGGTATATTCTTCATCTGTTTATGTCTTCCTTTATTTCTTTTTTCAGTGTCTTATAGTTTTCCAATATGTCGGTCATGTTTTCTTATCCAATTTGTTACCCTATGTCTTTTGATTAGGGCATTTAATCCATTTACTTTGAAAGTCATTATTGATAGGTACTTATTTGTCACCATTTTCGCCATTTTTATTCTTTACCCCTCTGTTCTTCTTTGTTTTCTATTTCTTCCTTTTTTCTTTTTTCTTTTTTTTAACCACAGACCCATTAGCATTTCTTGCATTTCTGGTTTCCTGATAATTAATTCTCTCAGTGCTGTTTTGTCTGTGAATGACAAAGAGACTGATTTCACCTTCAATTTTGATTGATCACCTTGTTGAGTACAGTAATCTTGGATTCAGACCCTTCCTTTGCATACTCTATATTTCACTCAATTTTCTTCTGGCCTGATGTGTTTCTGTTGAGAAATCAGTTGTAGGCTGATGGGGGTTCATTTGTAAGTAACTTTCTGTCTCTTTCTGGCTACTTTTAAGATTCTTACTTTGTCATTGGTGTTTGCCAATTTAATTAAATGTGCCTTGTCATTCATCTTTTGGGGTTCAATTTGCTTGGGACTCTGTGAGCTTTTGGGATTTGTATGGGGTTTTTCTTCCCTATATCAGGGAAGTTTTCTTTCATTATTTCTTCAAACAGGTTTTCTATTCCTTGCTCTATTTCCTCTACTTCTGGAACCCCTTGTAAGCAGATGTTGTTTTGTTTTCTGTATTCCCAAAGTTCCCTTAGGCTCTCCTACTTTTGAATTTTATTTTTCTAGAAGCTGCTCTACTTGGGTATTTTTTTTTCCTACCTTGTCTTCTACCACACTGATGCAGTCCTCTGCTTCTTCTAGTCTACCCTTGATGCTTTCTATTGAGTTCTTTACAGCAGTGAGAATTACTCTTGAGGCATGCTTACATTTCTTTTCAGGAGCAGAGATCATTACCTCTGCCTTCTGGTAATAAGTTAAAAAATGAGTCCCATCAAAGGATTTGGGAAAAAGGTTTCCCCTCTACCCCAAGACTCCCTACATAGTCCTGAAAAAAAAAATAAAACTCTCTGTTAATAAGTCTTTCATTTCTTGCCAGAGTCGAGAATGTTTCCAGGAGAATGGATATTAGTTTAAATTAGAAGATCGGGGCTGATTTGTGGTATATTTGGCTCTCTAGGTAATTTGATTAATGTGGATTCTGTGTGCGTTTGTAAATGTGTGAATGACCACTTAATATCCAAAGCTTTTCCCAGAAGTCAGTGTACTGAAGGTCCTCCCGAATCTTTCCCAGATGAGAAATTGATTATTGCTGCTGTTTCTCCATCTGTAGCCTGAGCCGCCCTCAACCAACAAGTGGCAGTTGGATAAGTGGCTTAACAAAGTTACGTCCCAGAACAAATCATTTATTTGTGGCCAAAATGAGGCACCCATGGAGACGATTTCTGTGCCTCCTCCAATCATCCAACCAATGGAAGTTCAGGTCAAAGTGAAAACATCTCCCAACCAGATCCTGGCTGAACCCAAAGAGAGGCCTCTCCTCAGTCTCATCAGGGAGAAAGCCCGTCCACGGTCTATCCAGAAAACTATAGAAACCAAGGCTTTGAAGCATAAGTTGCCAGAAACCATGGAGACAGCTTCTCAAAGGACAATGGGCAAAAAACAGCCCAAAAAGTTTGAGAAGAACACTGGCATCGACGAGGTGACCTGGCCCAAACCAAATATTACCAACAGCACTCCCAAAGAAAAAGGAAGTGTGGAGCTTCCTGACCCACCAAGAAGCCGCAGCAAAGTAATTGTCAACAAACCAATCCCTAGGAAAGAACCCAGGTCTAACATCCCATTTGCCTCAGAGAAGAAGAAATATAGGGGACCTGGGAAAATTGTGCCAAAGTCCCGGGAATTCATTGAGACAGATTCGTCTACGTCTGATTCCAGCACAGATCAGGAAGAAACCCTACAGATCAAAGTCCTGCCTCCTTGCACTGCTACTGGGGGCAATTTTGCCAAATCCAAGGAAACCTGTGGTGTTAGCCTGACCCACAACACCCTCAGCAGCAGCAGCAACGATCACAACTTTTCCATCCATAATGAGGAGCCAGCTTTTTCACCCATCCCTGTAATGCAAACTGAGGTTCTGTCTCCTCTAAGAGAGCAGGAAAATCCAAAACATCTCTGGGTAAAGATTGACCTTGACTTACTATCTAGAGTACCTGGTCACAACTCACTTCAAGTAGCACCAGCCAAGCCAGACTACAAAGAGGCTTCCTCAAAACCCAGGCGTCAGATTGCAGCTGCAGCTGTGGAAAAACCCACACTTAAGGGCAAGAGGAAGCACAAGGTAAGCCTTTTTAATGTGGTTTGCCAAGTTATCCTGTACAGTGGTCATCCTTTGACTAAGTTGATCTGGAGTCTTCTTTTTAAGGATGCCAATGGCAGTGGATTGCAGTCTTTGGTGAAGGCAATGGTGCTTCCCATGTGAAATGCCATAGTTGACATGATCAGGGAGGAGGTGTTAGAAATTATCAGGATTGGGAAGCCAATGTCAAGAGTACACAATATATTACAGGAGGGATCCAATATGTTACATGTAGGAAAGAAGAATATGAAGAGAGTCTCCTTCCCCAGGCTGTCACTCCCTAGGGTCAGCTCCTTAAGCAGCTCCTGCTTTCATGAATTCATGGGCCATTACTCTACAGTCATCCACTCCAGCAGCTTCAGGGAACCCAAGTGTTCCTAAACTCAAAAGGCATTCTATGGGTTTCTTAATTTATGTTAACAAGCATCAGCACCCCCATAACCCACTTTGATTAGCCCCTAACTGCTTTTCCCTGCTAGCCTGATCACCCCCTAACTGCTCTCCTGCCAGCCTGAGTAACACCTATTTGCTATCCTGCTGTCCTGGTTGCCCCCAACTGCCCTCCCCTGCCAGTCTGATCTCACCCCCAACTGACCTCCCCTACCAGCCTGATCTTGCTCCCAACTGCCCTCCTCTGATGGCCAATTTGGTTCTGATTGTATAGTTTATATGCCAGTCAGCATCAAAAGCTCTGCCTCCTAGGCAGCCATTGGCTCCTCACATTGATCTAGATTTTATTCTGATTGGTTGGTTTCTACGCCAGTCAGTGTCTCTGGGCCTATCAACAGGGACTGATAAGAATGGCAGGGCTGATCAGCAGCCCAGATGGAGGCCTGGAGAGAAATGGAGGCACAGCTGCTGACCAGGCCCAGAGCTAAAGAGAGAGGCAAGTGCTGACCAACATATCAGACCCTGCTTCTCTCTTCAGGCCTCTCTCTGGGCCTGATTCACAGCCTCAGTAGTCAGTGCTGGGTCAGCATGCCTGAAGCCATAGCAGTCAGTTCTCGGTCCCCATGGCAACCCAGTGCTGACTGCAGGACTGACTTCTGGTTTGTCAAGCCTCCGGGTCATTGTGGACCCATGTTTTTTATATATTGGGATTAGTGATTCAAAAACAGAGGTTATTATCTTTGAGCTGTTCACCAAATTATCCAACGAGACTATTCCAAAATAGGAACCAAAGACTGTGGCCCTTGCCCTATTACTGTGCCCCCATTTTTAGTGAGGACAACAGTACAACCAGGGATAAAAATATAGCTTCACAGCACATCTAAAGGTCCAAAGATGTGCCTTGTACACAGTTAATTTCAATGAATGCTGTTGATTGTATTAGTGTCCTTTATATGTTATTCACAATCTATGTTACTTGGACATCATTTATGCCATGTTAGAGTTTCAATGTCAGTTCCTAAATTGCTCATTTATTGATGGGAGAAGTATCTGAAAAGTATAAATGATCTTTACTTTTGGTATGAGATTCCAATCTCTAATCAGAGGTTCACATCACAGCTCAAGTATCTCACATTCCAACTTTTGGCCTGGCTGATGTGATAAAGTTGGTTGTTGGAGCATCATCTCATACATCAGAAGGTGAAGGATCCGATCTCTGGTGGGGATGTGTTCAGAGACAACTGATATTTCTCTCTCTCTCTCTCTCTCTCTCTCTCTCTCTCTCTCTCTCTCTCTCTCTTTCTCTCTCTCCTTTCCTTCCTTCCTTCTTCCTTCCCTTCCTCTTTTTAAAAATCAATTTAAAAGCTCCAAGTTTTATTAGGAGTAGACTAGGCAAGGCTAATTGCTTTCCTCGATGACCAAAGGTGCATATTTAACTTCCCTATCTAATCTAGAAGGTAAAAGAGAAATAAATTGTCTACCTTGCTCACTGTTTTTAAAATCTACATGTGCCATTTATTTTAAACTGTGCATTTTCCCCCTGTTAAAGCCAACAGAAGTTGCAGAAAAAATCCCAGAGAAGAAGCAACGCCTGGAGGAGGCCACCACTATCTGCCTGCTACCCCCTTGCATCTCACCAGCCCCACCCCACAAGCCTTCTTACACTAAAGAGTAAGTTTTCCCTGTCTTTGTGTGATACTTCAATTGTTTAGACTCAAAAAAAAAAAAAAAAAAAACCTTTGGGGAGGTCTTGTCACAGAGAAATGTTACATAAAATACATAAAATACAAGAGTTTCTAAGTCCATCCTGACAGCTGTTCCTGGTTTTATAAGATTAGGCTAAGGGGTGGAATATAGATTGCCAGCTTTAGGGTAATACCGTGAGCTTTTTAACATTTCTTTCACTTACCTTGATTACCGAAATTGGCCAATGTGAACTTTTAGCACTAAGTGAAGGAAAAAAGAAGTAAATGAATTAAAGGGTATGCCTGGGAGGGAGGGGGGGCATGGGGAGACATGTATAAAAAATTAATTTAAAAAAATCCAAAAAAAAGGGCAATATCAAACAACACCTATGGCTTGAACCATTATCACCTGACTCTCGAACCTCTGATAGTGATTAAACAATTTCCCTGGAAAGCAACCCCTTGGGCTTGACAGGATGACCAAGCCGCTGCTTCTTCTGTGCTGTCATTATTTAACCTTAATATGAAGCTTTAGAGTAGCTATATCTCAAACTCCTCAGAGGTCAGGAGAATGGCACGTCTGGGAAGCCAGAGAGATAAACTATCTGGGAATGACCCTCCCCTAGGCAGTTCTGTGTTGGGGAAAACCAGCTAGGAATCAATAGGTTAATTCCAATCAGCTGGAACCTCTTGACCTTTATCCCTTTTGGTAGAAGGTGCCAGTGTCAGGAAGGAGGTTCTCCTTATTTTCTCCTCACTCGAACAGACCACCCTTCCCTAGAGAAGTTCTGCCCTCTCTGTTTCTACCACACATTTTGACTGTGTTCTGTGTTATAAATATCATTTAACTAACAATCATGTCAGTTACTGGAACCATTCCGTCTGGATAATTATTGCCATAAATTCATTTAACATTCGTGATTACTTCCATCAAAGACCATTTTTTGATCCTATTAGCAGCCCAGAGAACAGAGGCAATCTGGATAACTGCTGCTACCAATTGATTTCACAGATTATTGTTTAACATCAGTGATACGGTATCAATCTGCCACAAATAAGATGTCAGAAAAATT
The DNA here is from genome assembly GCA_004026805.1 of Lasiurus borealis. Taxonomy (NCBI): domain Eukaryota; kingdom Metazoa; phylum Chordata; class Mammalia; order Chiroptera; family Vespertilionidae; genus Lasiurus; species Lasiurus borealis. Next base: position 40,888 of record PVJN01009141.1, on the reverse strand, counting down.
CTAGGTTTCCATTTGTTTGGAACCTTACAGATTAGAGATGAAAGTACGAAAAGAACAATTACCACTAGATTCACTCAATTTAATAAGGCAATTTGGGTCCTGGGCTGCCCCCTCCCTGAAGATCTAAAGCCCTTTGTGAAGTGTAACTGTATTCTCTGTTATGACTTTGATCTGAAAATCTTTTCATATGCTTGGAGTTCTCAGAACCAGAAATTCTTACAGTAGAACAAGCTGATGCTCTCCATACCAGGGTGGGCCTGGCATATGGGGGAAACTTGCTTCTTCTTCAGTGGTCAAACTTGGTCATCCGAGGGCCTTCATCCTTTCCAAGGAGGAACAACTAGAATAGCAGTTCTCAGGCTTTGCCAGTTCAGGCCACTCAAAGGCAAAAAGAAAAGGCAAGGGACAGTGGGGAATTGCCACACCATCAGTTCCAATTGCTGGTCTCCATAAACAACCCGATGACCTGTCACTCTTCCCATTTCATGGAAGAGAGATGATCACATATTAAGTAAATGTCTAATAATTTGAATGTTCTCATAATTTTTTTTTTAATAATGATCATTATGGTCTTTCTGCTTAGGTTGTAGCTAGGAAAGCAGTATTTACCTAGTCGTATTTTTCATTTAGGAGGGCCTGAGTCAGGTTCTCATGCTTACCCAAAAAATTCAAGTGTGAAAAAAATCTCAAGTTGAGAGAGCAAGAAGCATTGACTGACCTCTCAGAGATCTTCTCCTGGGAACCTCTCCTCAAGCTTTGTATGCTCCTTTGAGCTTTGTTGACCCTTCAAACTAAATCCTTGGAAATTTATATCAGGCCACATTCACTCTTCTAAATGAATATCCTAAACATATCAAAGAAACCACATCAAACAGATAGCTGGAGTTCCTTTTTATTCAACAGAAGAGACCTGCTGAATCCCTCCCCAATTCTTTGGAACCTGAACCATCAGCAATGCCTATGAGATATTAAGTTGGGGGAGAGAATACACTTCTCTTGTCTGCTGTTCAACTCTAGCCTACTCTAAGAGGTACAGAAAGTAGCCAAAATTGTTCTTGTATTAAGAAGCTATAATGGTGACTGAGTGCTCTCTAGAAAATGTGCCTGGGGTATTTTTTACTACTAAAGTTATTAAAGGCTCCATGATTCTAGATCATTACCAAATAGATGAAAGGGGGCCAGGTGACTGGTGCCCACTGCACAGAATGTACTGTGCAGTATATAATATGTTGTGTACAATGGCAGATTGTAAGGCCTAGTATGACTCTAGTATCCAACGGCTAATGATCCATTCATCTCCTAAAGATGCCATAGCTTAAAAACTTAAACAGATGCTAATACTTAACATCTTTCTACATAAATTCCCAAAAGTCTGATGCCTCTGTAATGATTATACTTAATATAGACTGATATTTGTGGGGCTTCCTTAGGAACACAAATTTTAATATTTATGGTCATCATTTTAATCAGGCATCACAACTTAAAATTGTTCTTACATCAATGCAACTTTAAAAATCTATGGGCAAATGTTATTTTTAATATGTTCTTATTTATTTTAGTTTTAAATATATATTTTATGATTTTCTACAGAGAGGAAGGGAGAGGTATAGAGGATTAAAAACATCGATAAAAGAGAAACATCGATCAACTGCCTCCTGCAAGTCTCGTACTGGGAACATGCCCTTGACCGGAATCAAACCTAGGACCCTTCAGTCTGCAGGCCGACACTCTATCCAGTGGGCCAAGCTAGTTAGGGCAGTTCTTATTTATTTTAGAGAGAGAGGAATGAAAAGGCAAAGAGAAATAGAAACATCAATGAGAGAGAAACATCAACATCAATTGTCTGCCTCTTATACATGCACTTTTGGGAATCAAGCCTACAAACCTGGCATATGCCCTGACCTCATGGTATATGGGTCATTGCTCAACCACTGAGCCACACCAGCCAGGCCATTAGTAAATATTTTAATTACTTTTAACCAATACATTAATGGCAAAACCAGTTAAATTTTAAAATGTTTTGCCGTAAAATGAGAATGGATATAGGGTCACAGTATGAAACGAAAGATGGATAAGATGACAAATATTACTACAGTTTTCAGTTTGGGGCAACACAGAGGAAGTGGAACAAGAATACTGCATTGACTTCTATTATTTTATAAAACCAAACCATTTGAATGCTCATTCATCTTTGAATTGTGGCTTTGAGATTTTGTAAATCTATATTTCTAGACATTGACTAAAATTGACCAAGAGGAAAACATAAATCCTTGTTGACTTAATTTGCTATTGAAAATTGTAGTCAATAAGCATGAAAAGTAAATGGCTGTACAGGGCAATATTAGTTGTCTAAGAAAATATTAAAATTCAAATAATCTACATTGACTGGTCTAAGAGAGTAACTAAAATGAAAATCCATGACCCAATTACCATGCTAAACAGCTAGCATAAGGTTTTCAGTGTTTTATTCCATTTAAAGTCACAGTCTATTTGATAGTGCCCATTGAATAGCCAGATAAATATGTTTGAATGTACAGGGATACTTCTAGGACTGCAGATGTCTTGTGACAGTATGACAAAATATTAAGTTGATGGGCTTGTTATGATTTAGCTTTGAGACAGAACATTTTAAGCATGCAATTTGCAATGTGTCACTAAAGTAGTTAGTGCAAAGAACTTATGTAAATAACCCATCATCATAGACAATAGTGTGGTGATAGCCAGAGGGAAAGTGAGGTGGGAGCTAGGTGGAGGTGGACAAAGGGGGGAGGAATAGAGACATCTTTAATAAAATAAATTATAAAAACAGTTTAAAATGGTCTCTGCTAATAGCACAAAATAAAAAATAAAGTATTTGGTGCATTGTTTATTTCTAAGTGATGTATAAGCATAGTATCCTATATAATAAAAGGCTAATATGCAAATTGACCAAACAGAAGAACCACTGATCACCATGGGTAGATACTCAATGCAGGAGCTGCCCCCTGGTGGTAAGTGCACTCCCACAGTGGGAGCGTCACTCAGCCAGAAGCTGAGCCCAAGGCTGGTGACTGCAGGGGAGGTGGCAGGAGCCTCTCCCACCTTGGCAGCAGGCCTATACTGGCAGTCGGACATCCCCTGAGGGCTCCCGAACTGAGAGGGTGCCAGGTGGGCTGAGAGACACCTTTGAGTGCACAAATTTCATGCACTGGGCCCCTAGTATCTTAATAAAATATACTTCTACTAATTGTTTATTGTATCATTTATTGTGTGTTTGTGCAGTTAAGTCCTAAGGCCAAATAAATAGAAACTATCCTAAAAATGAAGATTAAAGTTTACATTGGATTTTCCATTAAAAAGCTAATTAATAAATCTTTATTGAAAGATTACAAATATCACACTGGAGCATTAGACACATAATTATTGTAGAGTTCTGCTTCAAAAAACATATGTTTATTGTATATGTTTATTATTGATCTGAGCCATCTAGCTCTGGCAGGAGAAACATGGAGTTGGTTTAGAAATTTTAGAAGACTGACTTTTTAATGTGCTTGGATTGAATAAGATAAATCATCATGTTTAAAATATTTTCTAAAATATCCATTATATGTATATATTACAGCTATATTTATATAAAGAGACATCTCTATAGATTTCTATTTTTATGTTTTTACATATAATCTTCATCACAAGTAAGTAAAATATTACTTAAGCTGAATGTACCAACATCATAGGAAAATTCAGAATAAAGACAAACAAAATTTTATTGCATACCACATTCTTTGTTTTACACAGAAATAATTCGTCCAGGAGAACAAATAGAAGAAAAGAAGAAAGGCTGTTCCCTCCTTCACTTTCCCCACTGCCGGAGGATCTTCCACGCCGCAGAAACATCAGTGGCAATAATGGTCTCTTCAGTCAAGACAGAAACATCCCTATGATCGGACAGTTCACCTCTGCCAAAGCTAAGAGGAGTGAAGGCAAATTCTGTGCTACTTTCAAAGGGATATCTGTAAATGTAAGCATCTTAGGAGGAATATCATGATCATCAGTAGAAACAAGTTGATGCACCATATCTAACTAGACATGACCACATGGGGATGTTGCAGGGTGATGGGAGAAAGAGATAGAGGAACTGTAAGTGTGTGTACACACAAATACATAAACTCTCCATTATTTCAAATTTAAATTATTCTAATTTAGGATTTTTTTTTCATTTCAGTCTTACTGCTCAAAAAGAATATTGTGAAGAAACTTGGGACTCTGGACATCCTTTAGTCCAAGATTTTCATATTGGAGGTTGGAACACTTTCAAAATACTGACCACAGTATCTGGTACATTCACACCTGCTAAGCTGGGCGGTGGAAAGATATAACTTTGCGTTCTAGTCCCAGTTTAGTGACTATGGGCAATCCCATTGCATCCATTTGTTGTTGTTTTTTCATTCACTAAATGATCAGTGCCTACCATGTATCAGATGCCGTGGTCAGTATTTTAAAAGTGTCACCTACTCCTGAGATATGAAAGGCTTGGACCAAAGGATACCTAAAATCTTGAGTCTCTGCATAATAATCTGTTCAGATTAGTAAAATTGAAATGAATACTTGAAACCTATATAATCTTAATAACCAACATCACCCCAATAAATGTAATTAAAAATAAATCAATAATAGTGACTAAAATGGAACTTAAAAGGTGAATTTGTTGATAAAATCATACAATTGTGATTCTAAGCCCAACTAAATGATTATTTAGTCCTTTGGATTTTCTATATGACTGCTCAATTAGCATAGATAATTAAGAATGCGTATCACTTTTTATATCCACACACAATATATTTTTATCTCTCCCAAATATAAGTACATAACATATGGGGACCACAAACAAGAGTGCCATTAGTAAATATTAATGGCAAATGTATCTGCCTTTTCGTGTAAATACGTGCATATGCAGATGTACTATCTGTATTTATCTAGTCTCCTTTAAATGTCAAAGAAAAAGCAAATGCGTGAAACACAACGAGTTAAAATGTCTAGTGCCAACCTGGTAGACCCTGAACCCAGAGTATCCATGTCACATTCATAGAAAACCAGAAAACCTCTGAGTTATAAGAATCCTGGTTTATAGGTCTTCCGTCATCTATGATAACTGAGATGACATACATATCTATGTAAGTTTCACCATTGATATAAATAAATTGCTCTATAATTAAGTTGTCATGTTCCATATGAAAATCATGTGTATATATGTATGCACACATAATATATTAATAGTTAAAGTGCTGCCTAGAATGTTAGGAATTAAACCATTTATTCTAAATAATAATTATATTACAGTCTTATTTTTCATACTGAATGTAATTAATATTATAAACCCTAATTGATATTCTCTTCTATTTCAAGTTTTTGGAGGGTATATGCAATGTCTAGGCAGTTCACTTGGTACAGTGCCTAGTATTGTCACAAATAATTAGGTGCTTAATACAGATGTTTTTATGATAAACAGTATTGCTTATAAGAATCTGCTAAGTCTTTTCCATGATAACTAAAAACTAGTTAACTAAAAACATGATCAATATGATAACAAGTGTACTTATAAATTGATCATGCTTGTTAAAGAAATCACTGAGGTATCCTATAATAGAAAGAAGCGCCAACCATCTCTTCTTTGGCTATTCCTTCCACTAATGGCTTGAAATCTGGAGAGAGTTTGCGGTGTATTTTTGCCCTAGTCTTAGAGTTAAGAGACTTGACATAGAGTTAGCCTGCAACAACTTTGCTCTGTGAACTTGGACAAATTATGAAATCTCCATAAAATGAGTGTGTTTGACTAGATTATCTATAAAGCTTCTTCCTACTCCACAAGTCTAGTCTTCCATTTTGTGCTCTGGGTCTTTTCCATTTAGACATGAAGTCTTATTTATTAACTCAATGGATGATTGTATATGGACAGAGGGCATGTTAATATAACTTACACCATCAGGGCTGAATGACACCATTTCTATCCAATCAGATGCGAGAGGAATGACAATGATGCCATGTACATGGTGGATGTGGTGTTTGAAGATTCTTGTCACATATTTTGACCATAGAGACAGTGGCACTCTCTTGGGCTGACTCTACTTTTTGATCTGGGCCATCTAGCTCTGGCAGAAGAAACGTGGAGTTGGCTTAGAAATTTTAGAAGACTGATTTTTTTAATGTGCTTAGATTGAATAAGATAAATGATCATGTTTAAACTATTTTCTAAAATATCAATTATTATAATTTTTATATGTGTAGCCTCTCAGCACATTTCTCTCGTTGAGATCTTGGTGGTAAAATTTTTTGACAATCAGAGAAGATTCAAGATTAAATGGAAAAGACAGACTTTTGAGGCTATAAGAAAGGATCACATTTGGCTTTTATCTTTAAAGTGACCCTTTTACCTAGGCAGGTATTCAGCAAATAATTAGGAGTACTGGACTGTGGGACAAGGTGGACAGAGTGGGGTGGGGTAGTGGCATCATACATCAGAAATTATTCCAGTGCTGAAAAACACTCAATCTAAGGTAAGTCATGAAACATATTGAGAGAAGTAGAATACAAAATATCTGGTGATTGGTACCTTACAGAAAAGATTAAGTGAGATTTTTCAGATCTCTAATGGAACCAGAGGATTAAGGCACTTCTGGCCATAGACATAAGACAATTTTCCTTGAGGAGAAGGCATTTCTTAAGCTGGATTAGAATAGAAGAATAGAGTTTAGAAATGGAGGGAAGTGATTACACAAAATGTGATATATCCATACAATGGAATATATTCAGTCTTAAAGAGGAAGGAAAATCTGACAAATGCTACAACATGGATGAATCTTAAAGACACTTTGTTAAGTGAAATAAGCCACTCAATAAAAGACAAATATTTCATGATCCCACTTATGTGTGCTATCTAGATTAATCAAATTTGCAAATACAGAAAGTAGAAGGGCAGTTACCAGGGGCTGGGGACAGGAGGGAAAGAGAGATTACAATTTAATGGGGACAGAGTTTCATTTTTGCAAGATGAAAGAGTCCTAAGATTTAGACAACACTCTGAATGTACCTAACACTGCTGAATTATACATCTAAAATGGTTAAGATGTTAAATTTGACGTTATATATAATTTTAAAAATTAAAAATGTAGTAAATTATCAGGAGGTTAAAAAAAAGTAATTAAGGGGTTTTTTATTCCTTTTTTGAGGGCTGTTCAACGCTAAGAGTTGGGATGAAGCAAAGCAGGAAAGTGAAGACAGCAGGATGTGTTTAGTTTGGTGGAAGATTCATGGGAGGGAGCAGTGGGAGATGATCAGGGATGATCCTACATGCCAGCAAAGGAACTCAACCTTAGTGTATACTTGGGTGTAAAGTAGTGAAATGTGTGGAGCTTTGTTTAAAAAGTTCAGGCGAGCAGGCAGATGATAGTGGATGGATTGGAAAAGCTAGCTTGGAGTTTGGAAGTTGGCCAGAAAGCTGTTTGATAGTCTTGGTCAGAAGGCGTGAGGGCCTACACTTTGAGGCTTCAGAATAGAAAGGGACAAATTTAAGAGATGTTGGGGAGATGCAAGGAACACTAATTTGTAATTGTTTGGATAAGGGTAATGAAGAGGAAGATATTAGAGGTGAAATAGAACAGTGGTTTTCAACACATTTTAGGAACATTATCATTTCTTGAAATGAATTCATTTACAGAATTTCAATTTATAAAGCAGAGTGAAACACAATAGCTCATTTGAAGGCAAGATGGGGAATACATTAAGTTCCAATGCTCCTGGCCCAGGGATGGCCATACTACTCTTACTGACATGTTAAATCCAGCCTTGGTGACAGGAAAGACCATCCTATAATTAACAAAAAGAGTGATCTGGTTTGATTATCAATTTTGCTTCAAAGAAATTATAAGTGCTAATGAGCTATCTTGGTGGAAATATCCAAAGGTGGTCACAGTAGGTCTGGAGCTTTGGAGAGGGAGTAAGATTGAGGTTTCTATTTAGGAGTTACCTGATTATTATCAAATCTGTGACAGTGCATGCAGGATTGTCAAATTCTCTCAAGGTCAAGAAAGAAGAGAGCTGAGGAAAGGACGTTGAGGGGATATCAGGCTTTGGTATATACAAACTCAGAAGGTCAGAGAGAGGAAGAGGCATTATGGCAAGTATAGTCAAATATAGAACAGGCAGGATCTTCCCACAGTTGCCAAGTGGGTAGTTAAGAGAGTCTGCTGTGTGAATAGACATAGCAGGTAGTCTTGGAACACATGCTGTCACATAATTACAAATTTTACAACCCACTTTCTTCATCTGGCTCCCATTATACCTTTTTATTTTTTTTAAATATACTTTTATTGATTGTAGAAAAGGGGGAAGAGGGAAAGAGAGAGGAACATCAATGATAAGAGAGAATTATTCATTGACTGCCTCCTGCATGCCCCACACTAGGGATAGAGCCTGCAACCCAGGCACGTGCTCTAACCAGTAATTGAACCATGACCTCTTGGTTCATAGGTCAACGCTCAACCACTGAGCCATGCCAGCTGGGCTGGATCACATTATTTTTATGGCAATGACAGCTCAGCATGAATCTCAAAAATCTCTTTCCCATTTGATTTTTTGACCTTGTTAAAGTGAACTTTCACCATCCCAAGACTTCAAAATGAGAAGGCATTCATTTGGCATTCAATCAGCTGGAAATCAGTCAAGCTCCTCATGTGAATGAAAAAACAGTTTTGGCCTTGGTCCAAGGGCAATGACTACTGAAATGCAATGTCTGGTTTGCTGGTATTTGACTGCACTGAATATTGTATTTTGCAGTGACCTGAGTACTTATCTTAGTGAAAGTTTCTAGACTGGTTTACTTATCAAAAATATATACATTAGGGTCACGTCTTTTTTACTCTCTTCCTTTCCCTTCCTACATTCTTCATTCCTCTCCTCTCTCATCACATCCTCTACCAAATTTATAAATTTTCCAATGACTATTTATGGAATTATGGGGTTATATAATCCCAGAACCTGACTAGCTTGGTGATTGGTGTCATCATAGAACAAAGTCTGGTAATTCACAGGATTCATAAAATATACCAGGGTCACTTATTTATTCTCAAACTCTGCCCATTATTTTCTTTTTCCTTTATTTTTATTAAATTAATTGTGGTGGTATTAGTTAATAAGACCATACAGGTTTCAGGTGTGGATTTATATGTTACAAGATATGTAAATTGTAATGTGTGTCCATCATCTTCCATGATCTTCCTTGTCTTGTTTCTTAGTGGGCTTGGCATTCAAATCATTTATGAAAAGATGTTCTAAAAAGCTAAATCTAATGAAAGTTTTTTTTGTCCTCCTTTTTCCCAGGAGGGAGACACTCCAAAAAGGGCAACCTCTGCCACTGTTACTGTCACCAACACTGCTATTGCCACTGCCACCGCTACTGCCATTGTTACCACCCCCGTCATAGCCAATGCCACTGCTACTGCCACAGCTACTACCACAAGCACTACCACTACCATTTCCACCACCACCTCTGCCATCACTACTGGCCTAATGGGTAGCAGTTACCTGGAGATGACGTCCTGGGCAGCCCTGCCCCTTCTTTCCACCAGTACCACCAGTGTGCGGAGACCCAAACTCACTTTTGATGACTCGTATGTTGTTCCCAGATTATCATGGGTTCAGTTTGGGAATTGTGAATGAAGGGGTGGTGGTTGTATGACTTTTTAGCACCATATAATGTGTTACCCAAAATAAAGCCCTAGCAGTAGTTCCTATAGTTTTAAAAGTATATTTGTCTTCCTCACATACGCCTATCCTAACCAAGAAATGTCTTTGGTTCATTTAAAATGTAGATCTCTGTTACTGTTTCCAAAGGCAGTTGCTTCATTCTAGGTTTCTGTGTTCTCCTTTCTTTTTCCATGCTTTTAGATAGAACTATATATCAACAAAGAGGTTCACAGCTAGATTTCGTTGACTATTTTTTGATAAATAAAATGGTGGTAGTTGGAGATTATAGTTATTTATCCTAATGGGTCATTATGAACTTCAGATTTCATTTACAGAATTATTTCAAGATTATTATTATATGAACTAGAGGCACGGTGTATGAAATTCGTGCACAGGGTGGGAGGTGTACTTCAGCCCAGCCTGCTCCCTCTCCAATTTGGGACCCCTTGAGGGATGTCCGAATGCCCATTTAGGCCCGATCCCACCTGGATCAGGCCTAAATGGGCAGTCTGACATCTCTCACAATCCGGGACTGCTGGCTCCCAACTGCTCACCTGCCGGCCTTCCTGATTGTCCCTAACCGCTTCTGCCTGCCAGCCTGATCATCCCCTAACCACTCCCCTGCCAGCCTGATTGATCCCTAACTTCTCCCCTGCCAGCCTCTTTGCCCCTAACTGCCCTCCCCTGCAGGCCTGGGTCCCCCGACAACTTCCCTTCCCTGCAGGCCCGGTCACCCCCAACTTCCCTCATCTGTCATCCTGGTAACCCCTAACTGCCCCAGGCCTGCTGGCCATCTTGTGGTGGCCATCTTGTGTCCACATGGGGGCAGGATCTTTTGACCACATATGGGCAATCATCTTGTGTGTTGGAATGATGGTCAACCTGCATATTACTCTTTTATTAGATAGGATAGAGGCCTGGTGCATGGGTGGGGGCCAGCTGGTTTGCCCTGATCTGTGTCCCAGATCAGGGTGGGTGTTCCCTTGGGGTATGGGGTGGCCTGGGTGAGGGGCCTGTGGTAGTTTACAGGCTAGCCACACCCCTGGGCAACCCAAACAGAGGCCCTTGTACCTGGGATTTATTTATCTTCTACAATTGAAACTTTATACTTTGGAGTGGAGCCAAGCCTTCTGCTGGCTCTGTGGTGGCAGCCATTGAAACTTTGTTACTTAAGCAGAGGCCTGGGATAGTCAGGGTGTGCAGAAAACTTGGCTTCCTCCATCACCAGGGGCAACCCAAGCCTCCCTCCTGCTCCCTCTGTGGCTGTAGCCATCTTGGTTGGGTTAATTTGCATACTCACGCCTGATTGTCTGGAGAGCGTGGCTTGTAGGTGTAGCAGAGGTGTAGTCAATTTACATATTACTCTTTTATTAGATGATAGCATTCATCTTCCCTTCTCAAGGCATTGTATAGAAATGGAATTATAGTAAAAAATGGTTTTGATTATTCAGTTTTTAATGAAAAAAAAACAGCCATTTGTTTCTGAAAGAGGCTATTTTGTTTGTTTAGGATTCACAATGCTGATTATTACATGCAAGATGCTAAGAAGCTGAAACACAAAGCTGATGCACTGGTAGGTTTGCTTCCTCTCATTGCCTTGTTCCCATTAAGGTATTATGTTTTAAAGGAAAACAAAGATGATACTTTATATACAATTCAAACTTTCTCATTGCTTCTCTGTCATAGGGCGTTTGGAGCTGATTAATTCCTTAACACTGTAATAACCAGATTCTTTTGTACTGTGTATACCCTGACACTCATGTATTTGTTTTTTTTTTTCATTGTTATTTCCCTTGCCCCAACTTCAGTAGGTACATGGCATATACTATTATCCTTGTCTTTCAAGTGGTTCTGAACTGACTTTTGAAACTGCTCTGGCAAAGTTGCGGAGGGGGGTGGGGTATCTTTGGGTCTGGTAAATCAGAAACCAATATGGGAAAGAAGAAGGTTATTGACAGCTAATAAAATGGCCTCAAAAACTGACTTTGCAAAACTGAGGTATGTAGAAAAAACTTAGCTCCTTGCTGCATTTGATTTTGTATTTCCAGAATGAGGCCAATAGCCAGGCTAGGACTCTGTACAAAGAGAGGAAGTTCTGTCATCTCAATTTCCCAAGACACTAGGCCCTGCTGCCTCTAAATGTTTTGGTCACCTAGAACAGCAATGAGCTCAGAGTGTTGAGTTGTTTGACTTTATTGATCCTCCTAACAAGGGGTCTCAAACATGTGTTTCAATCACTTGGGGAACTTTAAAATAACCCTGATGCCCCGACTACACTCTGAAAATTAGGAATCAAAATTTCTGAGACTGAGACCTGGACATGGGTATTAAAACTCCCCAGGTGATTCCTAAGTTTAGCCAAGATTGAGAGAACCACTGTCTTAGTGAGGCCCTAATGTCAGACTCCTCACTGTTGACTAAACCTCAGCATAACTAGAGGTATCAGTTAACCCATTGAGTTAAAAAATATCATCCTCCATCATTACATTGTGTCAGCCAGGACTTGGCTGTCCCATTTTTTGACACTAGGAGGGCTATAAGAAAGCATCATGACAGTCTCTGCACTATGACTCGTGTGTAGTCAACGTCAACTGTCCATGGACTTGCATCTGCTGTTTCTCTACTTTTTTGTCGTTATCTCACTGTGGTCCAACTTGCTCAGCTATTGTCTGCAGCTTACCTCTCTGTGGTGTTAACTGTCCATTAGAAACACTTTTTCTCTGCTTCTACATATGAACAAGGAAGACTAGTGCCAGCTTCACGAGAGATGCTGGGAAGACTATGCCTGTGACCATTGTATGTGTGGCGAGATATTTGAGTGACATTGGAGGCCATGCTCTGTCTTGAACACCAAACTTATTTTTCCTAAATGACCTCAACTCTGATTCACTGCCTAAAGGCTCTGGAGTTTGCCCTCTGTCAAAATCAGGACAAGGGAGCATATAACTAATTATTTTACAAGTTAGTCCATAAGCTGATGAAGACTGGGACATACCTGAGACCACACCTGTGACCAAATGTTAAAATAACAGAAAAAAATCAGAGCCACAGAAATACATATACATATAATTCAGAATAAGCATCATTCTCGCCATCCAGGGTCTGTTTATATGTTCCACCTAAACCACCTTTGTATTTTCACTGCAATGTATTTTTAATTAGGGAGATTCTGCCCCCATGGAGACAAATTGGTTCTTGGGAGTGGGGTGAAGCAGTCTTAGATGTTTCAAAGATTTTTGTCCCTTCCAAGGGCCATAGTACATAAAGAGATCATCAGGGTATCATTGGTATTAAAGTTGTAATGGGGATGTGTGAAAAAAATATCTTAAAAAGTCCCATCTGGGGATGGTGATAATGAAAAAAAAAGGGGAGTTGTGAAACTTTCATTTAGAGTATAAAATCTTTGCTAAGCTTATGTCTATTTTAGAGTTGGAAGTCCCTGATAATTCAAGCTCCTTATTTTATAGAGAAATTGAGGTCCAGGAAGGGGATATGATCGGACCACTTACTGTCACTATGGTTTTGAAATTTCTCTGAACTTCAGTTTCACCTTTTTGAAAAGGGGGTGGAATATAGACAGGAGATCTTTACAGATCATTCCAGCTATGGATTTGTTAATTAAAAAAAAAAAACTATTGAAACCTGTAAAGAATTTTTTGTGAGTTTATTTGAGCCAAGCTGTGGACATATGCCAGGAAGCAGAACCTCAAAGAATTGAGATAATGCTCCAGAGAATGGCAGGTTACATCTGTATTTATCAATTGCAATCAAAGGAGGGAAATAGGTGGGTTACATGAAATTAATTGGTGATAGATTAAGGAGGTGGGATAAAGCAAAATGTTGGGAAACCCCTGGGATAGGGTAAAAAGTGAAATGATGGACACGTACTTAGGTGGGCGCAGGAACAATTAACATGATAATGAAGGAATTTATGGCATCCGTCCTGGCAGTCACCACATTTGGTGGTGCCCTAGGGGCTCCAGAAAAAGGGAAGTTACCCTTTACCCAGGCATTTCAAGGGTATGCTATCATAGATGCAAAAAGACAGAGAGGCTCAGTTAAGGTAAAGGCTGACCTTGTCAGTGAAGATACTGGCCCAGGATGTAACTGCCCACCATACTGCATTTAGTTAAAGTTTAATTTCAGACCATCCTTTGTGGCCACTTTAGGTCTCTGAGTTTGCAAGACTGTCGTGCAGGCCTCCCCTGAGCTAGTCAGGTCAGCCCCTTTGGTCCACAGATTTATGAATGAAATCACATTTGCAAAAATCAGGATGTAAAGATAAATTTCCAAACGGGAGAGGTATTTGGAGCCAGATGACCTCAAGAGATTTTTTTTGTAAGCCAAGAGAAAATAGTTCGCATATACATACGTTTTCAGAAAATCGCTTTGAATTTTCTTGAAAACAATATTCTCCAAAGCATCTCACAGAAATGAAACCATTGAATTCCTGCAATACTTAAAAGCAGAAAAGCATTTTTTTGTAAAAAGAGTCACTTACAACAAGAAATTATGCAGGACCTATAACTCATCATTTTATAGTTGTACTTAATCCTTTGCCAGAGACAGTTACTCTGCCATTTTGAGAATTGCTGCCTATATTATTGCATAAAAATATTTTGATAAGATATACAAGAAAACTGCCCAAACCGTTTTTGGCTCAGTGGATAGAGCATAGGCCTGCGGACAGAAGGGTCCCAGGTTCAATTCTGGTCAAGGGCAATGTACCTTGGTTGCCGGCACATCCCTAGTAGGAGTTGTGCAAGAGGCAGCTGATCGATGTTTCTCTCTCATCGATGTTTCTAACTCTCTATCTCTCTATCCTTCTCCTTTTCTCTCTGTAAAAATCAATAAAATATATTAAAAAAGAGATATACAAGAAAATTAAAATAGCTAAATTTGTATTATATTTGTCCTTTTACACAAAATTCTGCATTAGTGTAATTCTTATATACAGCTATCAAAAATGAAAATGTTAAATACTGTTATAAAATACTCACTATGAAAATGTCATATATAATATTCATTACACATAAAAAAGAAATCAATATGTCTAAGTCACTTTAATGGTGACCATTATCAAGGCTAAAACCTTTTGGAATAAAATTTTACTAAACTAAAATATTTAGTAATGCTATATTTCTTGGCTTTTTGACTCCCTATTCCAGACCATTATTTACAATGAAAGCGATGCGGTTATTGTCAACAGTCACACTATAGCTTCACATTTTCATGACAATAGCATCCATTTGTTACTCTTTTCTGTGGGTGTGAGGTTAATGTGCTAAAACTGTAGTGTTAATTTTCCATGAAGCTTATAAAAAACAGTTTTATCGCAAGCAGGTCTATAGGATACTACAATGACTAGTCTAGTAATTTTAGGAAATAGAAACTAGTCAAAGGAGTGATTTGGATTCTGGTCTATCAAAAAGATAACAACAACATAATACTACCATCCATGATACCTTAGCTACTTTTCTTTCCTCAACCAGCCTCAGTGTGATGACAATAGAATCTTAAATCAGTTGTTGTTGTCCATACAAATTCATGTATTCTACATCAGGGTTTCTCAATCTTTGCACTGTTAGGTTGGCTAATTCTGCATTGTGGAAGCTTCCCTGTGCATTGTGGAATGTTTAGCCACACCTCTGGCCTCTGCCTATTAGATGCCTCCTGTCCCTAGTAGCAACAACCAAAAATGTCTTCAAACATTGCAAATGTTCCCTGAGGGAGGGGTGACAAATTGCCCTAGTTTGAGAACTCTTCCTTTATATGAAGGAGAGAAGGGAATACTATATAACTCAGTATTCTTCTTGTTTTAGTTCGAGAAATTTGGCAAAGCTGTGAACTATGCTGATGCAGCCCTGTCTTTCACCGAATGTGGCAATGCCATGGAGCGTGACCCTCTAGAAGCAAAGTCTCCATATACCATGTACTCTGAGACTGTGGAGCTCCTCAGGTAATTGGCTTTTCTGCAGCCAACTTCCTAAACTCATTTCAGTCATCATTAAAAGCTGCTATTTTTTAAAAAATATCATTTCCACATAGTAATGATGTGTCTAAGGAATCTTTTTCTTAGAAATCATGATAATTAGTTCTTGCCATTTTATTAATGTCAGAAAATTCATAATTGATGGACACTACTTTTATAAATCATCCCCTTTATAAGTTTTAATATTATATAATAATAAAAGGGTAATATGCTAATTAGACAAGACATCTTCCGGATGTCATTCCAGATGTCTTTCCTGATGAACCTGGGGCCAAAGGGAAGCAGCCCGGGTCCCAGGTGCCTTCAGGCAGCCAGAGGAGGGAAGCACAGGTCCCAGGTGACAGGGGGAAGCTGGTACTGGCAGCTGGAGGAAGGAAGGCCTACACTTGCATGAATTTTCATGCACCTGGCCTATAGTGCGATATAATTTGCAATATTCATAAAATTAAAATGGAAACATAGTGGGTAGAAGTATAATAATTTCACTGTTTGACATTGACATTTGTATTTTCAAAGTGCAGTTTTAGAACTAAAAAATAGTAGTGTTATTGGGATCTGTGTTATAATCCATGTTTTGTAAGAACTTTTCTGAAGCAGTTATTTAAAAAGAGAGAGAGTACTCTTACAACATGAAGTAATCATTAAGGCTGCAGGTGTGGAGTAGACTTTCCATACATGTAGAATTTCAGCGAAACAGAAAAGGTGGTAGCAGGGGCAGAGGAGACATGAGAATAGGAGAGGGTATATTAACTGTACAGATTATTGGTTTTGTTTATATTTTAAATGAAAATTTTGGGCCTGTTGGCCTTGTCAGAGTAGAATTTGTAGGTAATCAAAAACTACCTGGGAAAGGGAAAAGAGAAGAAATTTTATCTATCCTAGTGTTTTTCAGTAACTTGAAGATATTTGGAAAATAATGTACCTCTGAATGGTGGGTAAATACCAACATTTACTGGAATGATTAAATAATTGCTTTTGATTGAGCAAATAGATCTTTACCTTAAAGGCCCTTATATTCTGGCAACCTCTGAATTGATTAATCAATGTCTGGCCTGATTTCTAGGTTTTTACTCTGTGGTTTATATCTGCATTAATGCTTACAAATCTGAGCACACTTGTACCTAAACCTTTAGGCACATGGAACAAATTTAGCATATATATTTTCATAGGAAAGCATTTCAAAATATCCAAAGAATGTGAACTATTCCAAAGAAAAAATATGCTCACTGGAATAAGAAGATTTAGTTAAAAGAAAAAAAGTAAAGTGATCATGAAGAAAGAAAGATCTAACCTTGCCTTGCCAGACCAGGCAACCACCTTTGGCTTTTCTCTGCTCTGATAAGCATGCAAAGTATCTCTCTGACTTCATGCATTGGTGAATGCCATCACTGTGATTCTATAGCTTTTAAGGGAAAATTGATTTTTTGTGTGTCAATTCAAGGCTGCCTGTGATTTTCAAAGTGCATAAGAGGAAAATTCTGGCAAAAATGATAAGCATTAAAAATTAAGAGAAAACAATAAACAAACATGGAGAAAATTCATGTCTTCTAGTCATCCAAAATGTAACATTTTTAAAAAGGCACTTTTTAGATTAACAAGAAAATGTAAAAATGTTAATCCCTGTTGCTAGCACACACACACATATAATATTGGTGAACTAGGCTTATCCTATGCTGGTGATGGGAGAAAAAGTGATCATAGTATATTGAGGACAATTGGGAATTTTGTAGGAAAGCCTATTAATATAAGTAGTTATATCTTTTGAGCCATAAATCAACTTATGAAAATTTGAATTTCCTCTGCTGAAGAAAATAATTGTAGAGATAGTACAAGTTATCCTTACTGTGTTCTGTTTGGCATAAATTATAGCACACAATTAGAAGCAAACTAAAAAAAAAAATCAATAAGAATAATTAATTACATTGTAGTACACTCAACAGATGCTTTGTAGCCCTTGAACTGCAACAATGATGGAGACTATGTAGCTGTAGAAATTGTTTATAACTCGATGTTAAAGAAAAGCAAGCTTCAGAATTATATACACATTACACTTCTGACCGTAAAAAGCATGTTTTTGCATGTGGACCAATCTAGAAAGGAAATGAATTCATAGCTGTAGTGGGATAAAATCATGGGTGCTTTCCCTTCCTATATAGTTTTCTTTCTTATTAATTTTCTCTTAGGAAAAGTATATGCTCTCTAAAAATATAAAAGCAAAACATGTTTTCTTTTTTGATAAAAATTCATTGTAAATCACTGAGTAATATTTATTTCCATGAGAAAACACTACCCTTAATATTTTACACAATAATATTTTTTCTAAGTACAAGTTTTTTTTTCATTATATGATAGTTCATTCCTTATAGAAGTATATTTCAGCAGAACGTCATGAAAATTATAAACAATTTATGGAAATTCACTTTAAAGTCAGTATTTCAAACTATTTGGAATTAATTATAGACTCATACAATCATAAGAAATGATACAGAAAGGTCCTGTGTACTCTCACCCAGTTTCCCCCAATGGTAATATCTTGCATGAATATAGTATAGTATCACAACCAGAACATATATGTTGTTAATATATGGCCTTTATTTAGATTTCACCACTTTTTTTCATATTTCACCAATTTTATATTCACTTTTTTGTGTATCTTCCCTCCCCCTCTCTCTCCATCCACTATATCTATCTATCTATCTATCTATCTGTCTATCTAATAAAAGAGTAATATGCAAATTAACCATCACTACACTGCACCCAGAAGCCACACCCGCCCACCAATCAGAAGTGGGTATGCAAATTAAACTAACCAACATAGCTGCGGCCACAGAGCCAGCAGGAGGCTTCAGTTTCTCTGGCAATGGAGAAAGCCAACCTTTCCGCACACCTTGGCAATCCCAGGCCTCCACTCAAAGCTATAAAATTTCAATTATAGAAGATAAATAAATCCCAGATACCAGGGCCTCCACTTGGGTCACTGGGGCCATGGCCAGCCTGCAAACCACAGGCCAGCTGAGGGACCCTACCAGTGCATGTTTGGGCTGGGGAGAGACCTGGGAGGGCTCCAGGGCGTGTTCATCCCATCTTGCTCATTCCCGATTGACCAGACCCCAGCAGCAAATTAACCTGCCAGTCGGAGCATCTGCCCCTGGTGGTCAGTGCACATCATAGCAAGTGGTTGAGCAGCCTTAGCATATCACTAGAATATTTTGCTTTGATCGGTTGTTCAGTTGTTCTGCTGTTTGGTCTATTTGCATATTACCCTTTTATTATATAGCATATATTACCTTTAATGTAGTATGTGTGTGTATAATTTTTTTCTAGAGACATTTCAGTTGGGAATAAAATGGGCTAAAGCAACTACGTCTTCTGATCTATTTAACCAATTGAAGTTGTACTATCAAGTCACATCAAAAGTTATTGCAGTCAAAGGGTAATATGAACATAGTTTTTAGTAGTGTGATATTTTTATTACTCTCTAGCCCCAACAGTATGCTGGGTACAGAGAGAGCCCCATTTTCTTCATTCGAGTAATTATAGTTTCTCTTAACTTGGGAATCTTCAGTGGAAATATATTTGTGAAAGCAAGTAGGACATCACAAGAACTTGACATTTCAGTGATCATATTATAAAAGACAGATTTATTATATAAATCTGCTTAATATTGCAGCAGTAGGAGGGATCCACATCAAATGCACGGGTCCTTTTGTTGAAACATGTTCACTGAACAGAATAGGAGCAATATGTGGAACATAGAATATGCCTAGGGGGTTCAGAGTGTTGGGGTCAAGGCCACACAGGTGCTGCTGTTCTGGGGAGGCTGCTGAAAATGGGGAGTTCATGGTGCAAGCACAGTATACCTACTGTTCTCCATTGCCTTCTTGTAAATGAGAACTAGTTCAGCCTGCCTGCACACTTTCAACTTCCTTTTGCAACATTAAACTCTGCTACTTATTCCACCATCAGCACCTATAAAATTGAATTAAAGCTCAGCCATTGATTTTATGTAATGAATTTATTTCCAAGAATCTAAATGCCCAGAATGAAATGTGCTCAACTAAAAAAAGAAAAATAGGAATTACTCAACCTTTGATCAACCCAGTGTAGAAAGTAACAATTCAAGAGAATGGAAAAACAAAATATACAAGCACCATAAATTAAGGATTTAGGCCATCAAATGCTGAGAAGTTAGCCATTTTAAAAAAACAAAACCATTTACTATAGGAATATATTCAAAACCTGAGCCATTAGAAAGGACCTTATTGCCGAGACCGGTTTGGCTCAGTGGATAGAGCATCGGCTTATGGACTGAAAGGTCCCAGGTTCGATTCCGGTCGGGGGCATGTGCCTTGCTTGTGGGCACATCTCCACTGTGGGGCGTTCAGGAGGCGGCTGATCGATGTTTCTCTCTCATCGATGTTTCTGACTTTCTATCTCTCTCCCTTCCTCTCTGTAAAAAATCAATAAAATATATTTTTAAAAAAAGAAAAAAGAAAGGACCTTATTAACTGTGTGATTGCGGTCTCCCCATGCTCCTGTCACACACAGTTGTATATTATTTACTTCATCTGTTATAAACACAACTGAGACTGAGATTTGTGTCCCATTGAAAATACAATAATGTTTGGCAAGGTATTTCTAGAAACAGAATCTATATACACACCAAAGCAACGATAATTCCATACCTCTGTCTGAGAATATGGGTTCCAGGTTTAGCCATCTTCTCCAGATTTAGCTGACTTCCCCAGAGTTAACTTCTATAAGTCATATCAGTGACTATAATTTATTTATGCTTTCAAGAAACTGTGCTTTTGCCCACATGCCCTGGTCAGTCCTCCCTCTCAGAACACAGGTGGGAATAACACATTTAGAAGATAAGGTACTTTCTGAAGAATAATATAGATTCCACTTGAGCTTGTAATTTCTCTTCGAAGGTATGCAATGAGGCTGAAGAATTTTGCAGGCCCCTTGGCTTCAGATGGGGACAAAAAACTGGCGGTATTATGGTAAGTCTCATGGAGGCCAGGAGAAAATGGCAGGAATGTCACAGAACAATTTGAAAACTCCAGCTCAACTTTAAGCTACTTAGCCCGGATCATTATTCTTGTTTGCCATTGAACTATTAAAGGATAACTAATGGATTTCTTCAGTCGCTGACTAAACATTTACTCTCCTAATTTATACCCTTATCAAGATGGAATTTTAATGCTTACCCCTTCTATTTTAGTTTTTTTTTAATACTTAAGTTTCTCAGTAACTATATGGAAGTTATGAATCAGCATATTTTTATAGTTTGCCGGCTATGGCATTAACATAATCCTTTCCTCATCCCTACAGCTACAGATGTTTATCACTTCTGTACTTGCGGATGTTTAAACTGAAGAAGGACCATGCTATGAAGTACTCCAGGTCCCTGATGGAATATTTTAAGGTACTGTTGTTTATTTTGTGTAATTTATAGGTGTTGGGTAATCACTAATAATACTTGCCAAGTGTATTATTAAATATCAAGGTTGTTGCTGTCAAAGGCTAAACTTCCCTTATCCCAACAGGCCATGGCCCCACAGCTCCTTTGTGACTCAGCACAGAGCTTATGTTTTATTTGATTCCAGGGAGAGAAGGTACAACAATAGCACAATACCCAAATCATTCTCTGGACTAGCCAAATGGCCCCTAATAGCTTCCCAGTTGCAGTCACAGGGATGTCTCCTGCACTACCCTCCATGGTGGACCCATCATGAAACACAGCTTGTGGCTGTGATCAGTCTTTTTGTTAATTAAGAAGCTGATTCAGAAATTTCTCAACCCCTGGGCCCATTGGCCACGAGGAGTCTTGAAGTACAGTGGTTGAAGTGAAATACAATTGATTACTTTGGTTACAAACACAAACAACAAATAAATAAATCTACCATTGAGGGAACTGGAATGTTTAAATTGCAAGGAAAAGAAAAGTATTTATATCAACCTCAACATGCAATGCCAAAATGTGGGAATGAGCCTGGATGATCACTTAATTAGTAGCGTGGTGCCAGGCCTGGCCACTCTTCCAGAAATAACTAAGAGCATCAGTGGAACTTATGCTACTTCTCCCCCCCCCCACTAAAAAAAAAACAAAAAATTGGTCATAATTTAAAGTTGAGGAGGCTCAGGACTCCTATTGGGCTGGTTTCAAAAGAGAATATCTATCTATCTATCTATCTATCTATCTATCCATCCATCCATCCTGTCATCTGCCAAGTACATGGGACATTTGGCTAAATTTCACCAAAGCAGTTTTTTTTTTGAAATTTAAATGAGTTAAATCATGACCTTACATCAATCATCCAAACCCAGTGAGTGTCAGGGCACAGCCAGCTATGTGATAACACTGACTGGGTTGGAGAAAATAGCAGGTTCACTAGCTATTATGTGGTGTATCTATAATGCCATAAAGCTAGTGCTTATGTAGGTAGACAGATTCAAATACAACAACTGCCCATCCTTTCATATTTCTACAGTCTCAACCTATGCTCTAGAAAGCTGGTTCTAAAACCTGAGTGGACATCCCAATCCTCTATAGGGCTCATGAAACCAGAGTACTAAGTCCCATCCCCCAGAGTGTCTGATACTTATGTCTGAGGTGGGGCCTGAGAATTAGCATTTTAACAAATTTCCAGGTAATCCTGATGGTACTGGTCTTATTACACTTTGAAGGCCAATGTTCTAATATCTCTCCTCTTCAACCGGTCCTGTAGCTTTCAGAGCATTCCAAAATACGAAACGCATGTTTAATAACTCATTCCTCTGTCAGAGCATTGAGCTTCTTTGAGATTAAAAGTTGGAGTTTGCAGAAGGTAACTTAGATGTGGATCTCTGAGCTCCAGAGAAATGGTTCTTTCTCACTGAGCTCTTGAAAGTGCTGCCTCTCTCTCTCTAACACCCCATTTGCAAAGGGGTCTGGGCATAAACCCACGAGGCAGAAGAGGAGCATAACCTGGGCCTTGAGGCCTGAGAGGCAGAACTGAGTAGACTCAATGCCACTAATACTCTGGCCCTATACTACCTGGGCTCTAACCTGGTGAAGTCATAATAATGAGCCAGGTCACTGTCCTATTGTGGTGATGCTGAGTATCATGTTTCCCTGTACTCTACAAGTGTTTGGCAACAAAAATATAGTAGACCAATTCTTTTTTTTAATATATTTTATTGATTTTTTACAGAGAGTAAGGGAGACAGATAGAAAGTCAGAAACATCGATGAGAGAGAGACATCAATCAGCCGCCTCCTGCACACCCCACAGTGGAGATGTGCCCACAAGCAAGGTACATGCCCCCGACCGGAATCGAACCTGGGACCTTTCAATCCACAAGCCGACGCTCTGTTCACTGAGCCAAACTGGTCTCGGCTA
The DNA here is from genome assembly GCA_004026805.1 of Lasiurus borealis. Classification (NCBI taxonomy): domain Eukaryota; kingdom Metazoa; phylum Chordata; class Mammalia; order Chiroptera; family Vespertilionidae; genus Lasiurus; species Lasiurus borealis. The sequence goes on along the minus strand of PVJN01009141.1, from coordinate 17,792 downwards.
GTAGACCATTTCTTTAACCCAGCCTATATCTGTCAGACAAAAATAGAATGTTGAGCATTCCATTGCAATGCAACCCTGGACCAACTACATTGCTAAATACTGAAAACCGTCATGAGTATTTGTATGTAAAGATAGCAAATCAGATGAATTCACACACAAAAAAAAGAAAAGAAAAGAAAAAACACACAAACAAACTACAAACCACTGCTTGGTCCCAACAAATTCTTGGGATATCAGAAATCACAGCCCACCTTGAATCCCAGGGAAAATATTTGCAATTGGAGCTAAAAGTGAAAAGCTTTCCTATACTCTGAAAGCTTGTTTTGCAGAATAAATTTCAGATGAAGATAATTAAACCACTTCTTGGAGAACTGAGTCTGATTTCACTGGGCCTTTTAGTATATAAGATCTTTCATCGAGTGACTTTCCATGGTCCTGATTGGAGGCCACTAATTATCCTAACCAGCTATTTTCATCGAGTGTTTGTTGGTTGTGGTGTGCTGGTGTGCATATATATCCTAGCTCTGCTAACAAAACAAGAGGCATCCTGAAATGCTGCAATCAATATTAATGTACTCGAAATCGCACTTCCATCTGTTTGTGAATTAATAAAACACAAATAGATGTCCTTATTTCCCTCTCTTTCTCTTTTTTAGCAAAATGCTTCAAAAGTCACTCAGATACCATCTTCATGGGTAGGCAATGGAAAGTAAGTATCCTATGAAAATTGCTTATTCTGAAAATCAACGATGTAATAGACCCCAAATGTTTTGTATCGACAACTCAGAAAGAAAGGTAAATTTTGAGAATATATTAATTTTTGTACACACAAAATTCTAATCAGATTTTAGCTAATTCCAAAACAGAAAAGTTTAACATAATCTGATTCCAAATTTCTTTAACTATTTAATCTTGAAGCTATATTATGGCCTTAAAAATGTCTATTAATTAGATGGAAATCACCAAGCCATTTCAGGGAGTCAGAGTAAGTTAACTTTAATGGAGTGACTTTTCAATAATTCATTCAGTAAGGAAAAACCGATGAAATATTTATTGATATATGTTAAGTGCTGTTTAATAAAACCAAATGCATAATAGTGCTAAAAATGTGAAGGCACTTAGCCAGTCAATTATCTGAGCCTTCATTATGATTTTTATATTAATATTAAAATACCCTGACCTAAAATATAAATGCATCTACTGTAATGCTGATTTAAGGCTCAGCAAACTCATCCACTCGAGTGGCCATATTTAGAGCACTATGTGCTTGGGGCAGCTCAGCCTTCCAGCAGTAGGGCAGATGTCTGGAAATCCGTTGACCAGGTCCTGATGCTGCTCTTAAAGGTAAGCTACGTGAACCCCTTCCTTTCTTTGAGTTTGTTTCTCCATCTCTAAAATAAAAGGGCTGGGGCTGATTACTTCCTGGCCCGTCTGAACAGCTATTCCTTCCAAGAGAGAGACTTTGAGTCCTAATTCTGGCTCAGTCATGAACTGGCTATGTGTTTGTGCTTACTTGCTTGAGCATTAAATTATACTCTGATGCTGATACCACCTTTACCACCCCAACCTAGTAGTGAGAAGGGAAAATAAGTGACTGTGGACACAAACATTTATAAAGAGCTTATTTTTTTTTATTTCTATCATTTCAAAAGTCTTGCATCTCTGACCAAAACACTTTCTTTGAGAGTAAAATAGTCTCCTCTGCCACTTTATAAATATACTAGAGGTCTGGTGGACAAAATTCATGCATGGTGGGGGTCCCCTCAGCCCAGCCTGTACTCTCTCGAATCTGCGACCCCTCAGGGGATGTCTGACTGCTGGGGATCAGGCCTAAACTGACAGTCAGACATCCCTCTCACAATCCTGGACTGCTGGTTCCTAATCACTCACCTGCCTGCCTGCCTGATTACCCTTAACTGACCCCTCCACCAGCCTGATGGCCCCCAATGCCACCCCTGCTCACCTAGTTGCCCCTCACTGCCCCCTGCCAGCCAAATCACCCCCAACTTCCCACTGCCAGCCTGGTTGCCCCTAACTGCACTCTCCCCCACTGGCCTGGCTTCCCTTAACTGCCCCACCCTGTTGGCCTGGTCACTTCTTACTGCTTCCCCCGCCAGCTTGGTCACCCCCAACTGCCCTCCTCTGCCCATCTGGTTGTCCCCAACTGCACCCCCTGCTGGCCTGATCACCCCCAATGCTGCTGCCCTCCTCCTGCCCCCGCTGGCCTGGATGCCCCTTGCAGCTTGCTCATTCAGTCATTTGGTTGTCTCTCACTAATCCCTCTGCTGGCCTGGTCATAGGCAACTATTTTATAAGGGCATGAGGATTAATTTGCATATTACCTCTTTATTATATAGGATACAAAGCACACTCCCAAAGCAGTGGGATGTTAAACTCTAAGATCATAAATATTTTCAGAGTGTAGGAGCAGATCTATTAAAAACTATGCATTAACTTAATTACTGTACTAAAAGGTAGTACCATTTAAATTGTTGAATTAGATCTTACTCTCACATTAACTAACAAAAATGAAAGAACACTTCTCTCTGCAAGTTCAGAAAATAAAAATAGCATTGAAAGGCCCAGTATTTTCTCTGAGGACAGAGGAAATCAAGGGCAAGTTTGGATAAGCAGCCATTAAGGATCACTGAGAATCTTCTCTAATAAAGAGGGAATATGCTAATTGACCCTCATGCTGTCTCAAAGATGGCAGCGCCCACAGCCAATAAAAAGGGACTATGCTAATTGATATCCCTGTCCTCAAAGATGGAAATGTCCACAGTCATAAGATGGCGGCTCCCAGTTCCCTTAGCCCTGCTGGGGCCTCAGGCAGGTCTGGCTGCTCTGTACACCTGCCTCTGAAGTCCCCCCATCTTCTCAGCCCAGGTCTGGCCTGAGACTCAGGCAAGTCTAGAATGACAGCTGTCCAGCTGCTCAGGGCTGTGCAAGGTTCAGGTAACCAGGGCCAGCCAAGACTTGCGCTGCTGGCAGTGGCAGCAGCAGAGGTGTGATGGGGCATCGACTTCCCCTGATTGCTGGGTTGCCTCCTGCCTCTGAGGGCTCCCGGACTGTGAGAGGAGACAGGCCAAGCTGAGGGAAACCCTTCCAGTGCATGAGTTTTCATGAACCAGGACTATATATACATATAAAATCGGAAATGAAAAAAACTCAAAAATATCGTAAGCTTCTGAAATCATATAAAAAACCGCCTGTAATCATTTTTTAAGCAGATTCTATCTGAAGAAAGCATGCTCCTTTTGGTAGGCCATAGAGCTAATAAATTCAGGAACTCAAAATAATCATCCATAGGTTGTATCCTATCTATTCAACAAACACTTCAGGTGCATTTGCTTTTGAGGGGCTGAGGATCCAGCTGAATTCAATGTGATTCCTGAACTCCAGAAGTGCACAGTCCAGTAAAAGCCCATGAGAAGTATGAACAAATTTCTTTGGAAGCCCAAGAAAAAGAGGCTTTGGGCCTCTTCGGTTAAGGAAGGCTTCTTATCTGCAAGAAAAGACTGATTTCCCTAGTGAATAAGGACAGCTACCCCCACACAGGACCCCTCATAGCACCTTCCAGAAGCAGCACTCCCAACTTTGAGGACTTTCTGGGAAGAAAGACCAATAAGTTAGTTGGAAGAAGAAGAAAAATCAGCGTGGTATAGAGGAGAAGTTGACAAAGGTTTTCTGTAAATAGCCAAATTGTACTTATTTTTGAGATTTGCTAGCTAAATGGGAAAACTGGGACTATTAATATAGAAAGAATACAAAAGAAAAAAATAAATTTCTGAAAAAATGTCCTGGAAAAATTCAAAATATAATAATTAAATACAACTTTTATAATACAAGTCTCCTAAGGATAAGAATGGAATTTAAGAAAAAAAAATATTAACTTAATTGAGATTCAAAATTAGTGTTTCCCTCTCATCAAATTGATTGCAAATGTTCATCTTTTCAAACCATTTGTAGCTCCCAGGCCACGCAGAAGCAGATAGTAAGCCAGATTTTCCAACCCCTGATGCAGAGTCATGGAAGCCATGTTGTGGACAGTTTAAAGAGCTGGGCAACAATTCTAAAAGTCACACAGAGAGAATAAAAAGGGAGGGAGCTAGGAATGTTACGGGATTGAGAGAGAAGGAGGCCATTTGAGGCCTTTACAGGAGCTTTTCAGTAAACAGGTGGCTGTGGGTGTGGCATCGAAAGGGTTAGAAGAGAATAGATGTCTACTCGCTTGAGACATTTGCCAGTAAAAGGATTTTGAGGAGTCTGATGCTCACTGGAGAAAACATCCACATTAAACAAAACGTGGGAGGGCTGTGCATATGTGAACATGAGTGAGATACCTATGAGCCTGGGAGAGAAGTGGAAATAAGCCAATATGGACACAAGAGTGAGGGTAAAGGTGGACAGCTTTCTAAAGTACAGTGAGGGGTAAGACTTTTAAGTAACATGGTGGAATGGAAGGAAAATAGACTGAGAGAAAAACAGACCTGCTTCCTAAAAACGTTTCAATTACACTTTATTTTCAATATTGTTTTATATTAGTTTTAGGTGTCCAGCATTGTGATTCGACAATCATGTACTTTACAAAGTATTACCCTGATATTTCCAGTAACCTCCTAGCAATATAAATAGTTATTACAATATCATTGACTATATGTCCTACATTGTACTTTATTTCCCGGTGACTATTTTGTGAATTCTAATATGTATTTCTTAATCCCTTCATCTTTTTTAATCCATTCCCCCAAATTCCCTCCCCCTTGGCAGCCATCATTCAAAACAGACATGCTTTCAGATTTTGGCCTTTTTGATTTTCTGTGTGGTCCTCAGAAAGGAAATGTACTTCTCTATGCCAGTTTATCATCTGTTAAACAGCGGTGGCAGAAACTCACCTATAAAGTTATCTTGAAACTTAGTGATACTATTAGTAAAGAAAGCCTAGAGCACTATGCTTGCTACACAGAAACTTTATAAAATGGTGGCTGCTTCCATTTTTGTTGTCATTGTTACCCTTTTTAGTTGGAAATCATAAGCAATTTTGCTTCTAGAACTCCCACAGCTCTTGATTTGTTACCATAGATTGCTAAGACTTAATGGATTCTGCTCTCCTATTACATTATTGGGGGCCATTTTTCTTTTTTATTCACCAAACATTGTGTGCTGACTATACATGAAACACCTTTAAATATTCTTTATCTTTGTGCTATATGTATTCTTCTGCTCTCCTCAGGGCACCTTACATGTAGTAGATATTAAATAATGAACAGAGGAATAGCTGGGATGCAATTTGTTCATTTACTTAACTGGTATCAATTAAGTACATAGTATGTGCACCAAACATTTTTCTACATAGCACAGGATAATCAGAAATAGACAGAAATCCCTGACCTTGTCAAAGTTACAGCCTGTTGGAGGAAAGACAGTAAAAAATATGCAGTCTGCTAGATGATTATTAATCTCAGAGAGAAAATAGAAATAAGGAAGGGGATAGAAACGGCTTCAGGGGATGGGACAGGGAATAGTAGGACAATTCTTATTAAGTGTGGTAGAGTGAGCCCTGCAGATACCCGAGGGAAATGCGTTAAAGCAGAGGAGTACCAACTACCTCTGAAGTGGGGAAATGCCTACTGAGCCCAAATAACAGCAAGGGGGGGGGGTAAGTATAGCTGAGAGAGGATGATGGGTTGGAGCAGGGTGCTAATGGTGGAAGCGGTGGGAAGCATGTGCTTGTTTGGGCATGTTCATTTTTACATGCCATAGGTGTATGAAGAAAAGGACAAGATCTGCAAACAGATACACAGAAATAGGGTGAGGAATGCCAAGCAGTGGGGAGAGCCACGTTGGAATTGGAGTCATACCAAGATGAGCACTATATCAACCATCTTTCAGCCAGAGTCACAATTTCTTGGGCAAATTTTCATTTTCTATTTCAATGGAAAATGCGATATACACACATGCTCATGAGAAAGTCAGCTCATGGAACTTCATGTGAGAGCAGTAATGATTGTAAGCAAACCAATGCCCTAGCCCTGCTTAACTCCACTATTCATTACTTCAAAGAAAGGAAGAAGTGGAAGGCAGTGCCCATCAACAACACTTCCATATTTATAAACTAAAAAGGCCTTTTCAAGATGTACAAGGTCAGCAGAGGTGATTTGTTTCCCCTTTGTAACTTCTGAACATGATTGCAAATCACTAAATCCAACCTTTCCTTCCAGACAAAAGGCCCCACAAAGGAAAGAGATGCACTCAGGAGAATACAGCAATTCATAACAGAACTGGGGCTAGGATTCAGGTCTCTTGGGATTCCAGTAATTTCCAAGGACATATAGTTCCCTTTCGACATTTGTGACACCTGGCAGATTTGCAGTTTTCTCTCGAAATTACAAATGAGGACATATTCCGTTCTTGCCTTAAATTGACTTTCAAGAGTTAATAACCAACCCTCAGGGAAAAGGCTTGACAATAGCATTTGTAACCTGCCATGACAAAGAAATCCAGAATTCTCTGCTTTTTGTGTATGTTAGTAGCTGACACTTCTGTGCCTAGGTCCCTTAGCCTGGCCCTCTCCCCACCACACCCCTCTGTTGAAAATAAATTGTCTCTCAAAAAGTATCAAAACATCTCAGAAATTATAAACAGAGCAGAAAAACCTTCACACTCTCTTACATCAAACAAAAGCAAACAGGTAAGTATTCATTTTCCCTCTCATACTAGAACATACCAGAAAATAAAATCTGTTTGTTTTGTTTGTTTTTTAAATGTATTTTATTGATTTTTTACAGAGAGGAAGGGAGAGAGATAGAAAATCAGAAACATCGATGAGAGAGAGCCATCGATCAGCCGCCTCCTGCACGCCCCACAGTGGAGATGTGCCCGCAAGTAAGTAAGGTACATGCCCTGGACCAGAATTGAACCTGGGACCTTTCAGTCCTCAAGCCGACACTCTATCCACTGAGCCAAACTGGTCTCAGCATAAAATCTATTTGCATAAATGGACCAAAGCTCTCACGTTGCTATAGGGACAGCCTGCATGAGTCTTGAGACAAGTATAATAGTTGGAATTGCTTCTAGATTGAGTCAGCAGCACTTTGGCATTTTGGTACCTTGTGATTGCCATTCCCTCCAAATCCATTATATATGTGCCTCTTTGGGTGCACATCAGTTCTATGAGCCGGGTTAGCTCTGAGTAACACAGTCACTCTGGAAACCTAGAGTGGCCAACAGCAGTGGCTGGTAAAGGGGAGAGGGAATGAGACAGGGATCCTTCACGGTATGTGGGGGAAGGGCAGTGTTTGGAAGAATGAGGAGGAAGTTCCTTCAATAGGCAGACTTTTGGAATCCCAATGACAGATTTCCCCCATTTGTTTTACTCACCCACTCAAATGTTCAATCAAAATGAAGAGCTGCATTTGACTGGGGAGTCTTTCACAGTCTGGATGAATGAGTACAGGGAGCCCAGTTGCTGAACATGGACCTTGCTCATGGGCACAGGAAGGCACCCATGCCTTTGGGACTGTACCCAAGGAAGTCTGCAGCAGCGCGACCTAATGTCAGCCCCCCTTCCCCATGCTATATGCAGCCAACAGGTAACTTCATGTCACTAACATGAAATAATTAATAAACATTATCTCCAACTATTTGTAATGCCCAAAGTAGGAATGCCAAAGATGGTTCTTTATAGATGAGCATACAGGTGAATAAGCAGCAATTAACGGCCATCGTTGTAGCAATCTTAAAGAATCCTGAAGAGATCTTCAGAATCTTACCTTTTTCAGCTTCCCTAATACTGTTCCTTGGCAGACTTTTAAAAAGTACGCATTGTAGTGACTGCATTTGTAGCAACCAGTTATTGTGGTTTCCGCAAAACACTTTGATAATGGACCAATATTTTTTTTTTCTAAATGTCAATAGCCATTGTGGCAGCAGGTAGACAAATCATCATAGCTCTGAGCTTTTTCTTTCTCTGAAACATTACAATACCAGTTATATATATTCAAAGTAAGAAATGCATTTGTGAGTAGAATTAATGCCAGAGAAATATTTACCAGCTCTTTCTCTCTATAAAAATTAATGTAGCCATGCACATGGAGTTATCAATGGTCGTTAAAGACAGTGTGACTTCACTATTTAACGTTAGAAAAGGAGAAGGGCTCATGCTATAGCCTGGGACTGTAGTCCTGTGTGGGTTGGTGAGATGAGGAAGGGATGGGGGAATAACAAGCTTTCTCTGTGTTGGAGCATCTGGAGAAACTTACTGTGATGGCAAAAACTATAGGATGCCATGTGACAAGAATCAGTGGAGTGTGGGAACAACTCTACTGTACTTGGGCTTCATATTCGTTCACCATGCTGAACCTCATTGTGGAAAATGGTGTTCTAAGAAGGTCCCTGTGTGATGAGGGAAGTCTAGACCCCATTGTCACTCTTCTCAACGAGACTAACGAAACCCGTCTCTTCCCATTCCCCAGGAACACTCCATCTCCAATGTGTCTCAACAACGTGTCTCCCATCGATGCAATGGGGAATTGTAACAACGGCCCGGTCACCATCCCCCAGCGCATTCACCATATGGCTGCCAGCCATGTCAACATCACTAGCAATGTGTTACGGGGCTATGAACACTGGGACATGGCCGACAAACTGACGAGAGAGAATAAAGGTATGCTCATCCGCTCTACCCATTGTTCACAGACCATGGTGAAATCAACTGTGCTTTAAAGGGCTTGAATTTTCCTCGTGGCCTTCTCTTTCTGTCTCTAATTTTTAGGGCTTAGATAGAGAAGAGTGAGTGACCAAATTTTTTTTTTTTTTTAGAAAGTAAAAGTCTGGGATTTAAGTATCTTTTAAAGCTTAAACTAATCTAAACTGTGATATGTTAGCAAATGACTATTTCAGATTTTCACTCAATAGTAAGGATCAACACAGAAAATCGGGCACAAAAGAGAATGATTTTCAAATTCATTATGATCCTGTTGGCTTCTGTTGTCAACTTTAATCTGTCTGGGAGACGGGAGTGCCGGGGGAGGGAAGATTAAGTTGAACTAAGGCCTTCTACCTTCATTTAACTGGTGGCTCAAGTGAGTACATGGTAATGTAGCCTGAATTTATAAGCAAGGGCCAAGGATCAGCTAGTATTTTTAACACACTTATACCTAAAGGTTCTGTTCATAGTAACTCATGAGGTTTTCTACAAAACAAATGCAAGGAATCTCCTGCTCTACCAGAGGGTGAATAAGTGAACTTTGATGACTCATCCTGCCATCTATGACCTTAGCTGTCACATAGGTTCACAATGAAGCCTCGCTATGTTAGTGAAGGTGGAAAGTAAGAATAAAAAGCACTTTTGCCCTGGCCATTCATTTGACTTTGCTTATTTTGGTTCAGGAACCATAGATAGCCCAACACCAGTCAAGATAGGGACAGATATGGGTTTTTTGGAACCAGACTACAAAGAAGTGGATAGCAATTTGGAGCAGTATAATGGTCTGGTCAAGAATAAGGAAGCATGCATTAGCACTCTGCCAATGGCTGCTGATGGTGTATGATATGGTAAAAGCTTCATGGAGTGTGCTTGGGTGCTACCAGGTCTCCATCAGTGCAGTGAGTGACAGGATTTTCCTGTATTCAGGTTGAGGTTGCAGGCCACCTAGACTGAGATGGAAGTTCTCTTGAGTTTGACTCCAAAGGACTTACTGGACTTCCTAACCCAATTTTTCTCCCAAACCCCGGATTCCTCAGAGCCTAAGTAGCTCCCCTTTCCTTTCTACTCTGGCCCCAGGGTCCTGGTATACATTTCTTTGTCTGAAAAGCTGCTGCTCTAATCTCTGGGGCTGTATTCCCCAGTGTCTGATTATGAAATGAGGTTCAGCCTTCCCACCACTCCTCCATGCTGCATCTTTACTGCTATTGCTGAGTATGTGCAGAAACAGTTCTGGGAGAGTAGGAAGGTTGCAGATTTTGAAGCCTGATCATTTATGCACATTTATGCATACCTGGGTCACACACTGGCTGGGGGACCTTAGGCAAGTTATTTAAATCTGTGAGCTACTTCCCAGCTTCCATTTCTATAAAGGAAACAATAATAAGATGATAATGATGATGATGATGATGATGATGATGATGATGAAGAAAATACCCAGTATTTTTCTTTCTGCTGGTCAAATGGAGAAAATCAGCTGAGAATTCTTACTATCAGTGCCCTGGGGGGTGGGGGTGGGATAGGGAGAGTTGTTATGTAATACAGACTTGAAGGTCATTTTCCTTCCCTGAAGCAATAAACCTTACAAAATCAGATGCCTCCTACAGGTTTATTTGGTCTCAGATGCTGATGGCTATAATTGCTGTCCAGGTTCACTGGCTGTGTACGCCATGCCAAAAAAAATTCAGTAAATTCAGTTTATTTTGACAAAAGGAAAAAATAATATTATTCTATTCAATACCACATAGAATGACAGGCAATTTGTTGTCATATAGACCATGACTCTCTACCATTTTGTATATAAGGATCCCTTTCTAAATAGAAATGTATGTATTCATATACAGAGGTAAATGCTAATTTTCTGTGCTGGTGTCCCTGTAAGGACCAGTTTGCGAATGGATACATCCACAGGAGAGGGCGGGCAGCTGGAGCTAAGTTCCCAAGTGGGTCTGAGGAGACTGCCTGACAGGAGCCCAGACTGCAAAGAAGGAAGAGGGGGTGGCCACAGGGGCGTCCCCCAAACCCCCTGCAGGGACACCTTACCCCAGCCCATGCACCCCTGGTGAGACTGGGAGGCTGACCAGACAGGGAAAAGATGCAGCCTCGGGTTTATCTGCAGCTTGAACCTATGATTCCCAATCTCTTCCCCCACCGCCCTCCCCAGGGGCGCCTATAAGAGCACACCAACATCCAACCACCAGCACCCCAGAGGGACCCGGGGCCCACAGCCTGCCACTGCCAGGCCCCTTCTGCTGGGCCCAGGCATTCCTCTCCTCCTACAATTTCACATTCAGGTGGAGGCAGGCCTGAGAGGCCCTCAGGGTCAGGCCCTTCCTCCCACAGCAGGACAGCAGCAACACCGGTCTCTGCAGAGGAAGCACGCTGAACCTCACTGGAGGCTCCGCTAAACCCACCCTCCTAGCCCGCCTGGCTCTGCCCTGTCTCGCCCCCTACCCCCTCCCCTCACTTCAGGAGATTGGAGCCCCATCCTGAGCAGGTACAGCTGTGAAACAACCTCATACAATTTAAAAAATGACGCCAAGTGGGAAGGTTTGACAATTACCTCCCCTTTGGCCTCGCTGCCTCCCTAGAGCCCCCCCTAACTTGCTGGCCCTCACGAGTGCCTCCAGGGATGACCACTGCTACAGGGCTGCTGGCCAGAGCCCGCCCCTAGGAGGCCTGTGGGTCCCTCTACAAAGCCTCCATAGCTACAGTCTCAGGAAACAATCATGCCCTCCTCCCCTAATCAGCACCTGCTACCTGTGAGGGTACCAGTAAGCTTAAAAATAACAATCCCTTCTTGTTTAGACAACACTTAGTTGATGAACCATTTCTAGGTTTATTAGCTCAGAACCTCCTCATGATAACCCAGCGAGGTAGGCGGAGAAGAGATTACAATCCCCATGGTATATGCATATGCATTCAGAAATGAAGCTCAGAGAGGAAAAGTGTCAAGCCCAGTGGTTCCCAAGGTGCAGCACACCCCACACTGGGGTGGAGCGGGGGAGCAATTTGATTTTAAGTGGGGGCAATTCTAGAATGAGTTAACAGTGAATTGTTTGCATTTCTTATGGTTCTAGGGGGCCTCATCTACAGCATATCCTACATAATAAAAGGCTAATATGCAAATGACCGAATGGTGGAATGACCGGTCACTATGATGCGTGATGTCCACCCCTGGGACAGACACTCAATGCAGGAGCTTTCCCCTCGTGGTCACTCAGCCAGAAGCCGGGCTCATGGCTGGCGAGCACAGTGGCAGTGGCGGGAGCCTCTCCTGCCTCTGTGGCGATGCTAAGGATGTCTGATTGATGGCTTAGCCCCTCTATGCCGTCCGTTGGACATCCCCCTAGGGCTCCCAGATTGTGAGCGGGTACAGGCCAGACTGAGGGAACCCCCCGCAAGTACACGAATTTTGTGCACTGGGCCTCTAGTAATAAATTAAAATGTAAATTAAATGCATAATATGAAATGTACTTAAATATATTTTATATATATCATTTATGTGTGTATTTTAAATGCATAATTATATATTCATTATATAAACATAAATATACATTGAGTGGCCATATTATTATGATCTCTGAATGCATAATAATCTGGCCACTCAGTATATATATATTGGAGGTCTGGTGTATAAATTCATGCATGGGTGGGGTCCACCCAGCCTAGCCAGGGGGAGTGGGGGGATATGGGCAGTTGGCCAGCCTCCCTGCCTGCCTGCTGGTCGAACTCCTGGTTGAGGAGACAATTTGCATATTAGCCTTTTATTATATAGGTTATACACTGAGTGGCCAGATTATTATGCATTCAGAGATCATAATAATCTGGCCACTCAGTATATAGTCAAATACATTTATATATAATATATACATATCAAGACGTGTGTGTGTGTGTATGTGTCTCACAAACCTCCACAGGATTGTAATGTAGTTTTAGATTTGCTGCCTGAGAAAATATTACTATCAATTAGCAGATTTAAATGAATTTGTGTTTTATTAATTATAATAACACAAACATTATTTATGTTGCAAAGATTTTGGAACCAACTAAAGTTCAAAATAATAGTACTTCCTATATATATGGGGCTTTAGTCACCTAGTAGGTACTCTCTAAATTTTTGAATGAATGAACAATGAATACATTTTCCTATGTCCACATGGTTGTGTTGTTACATGAAGTCAGCTTAAGCAATCTGATGCATATTGTCATGATTTCATTGAAAGCTCTGACCAAGATCTGCTCTGATTTTCAGAATTCTTTGGAGATCTGGACACACTGATGGGGCCTCTGACCCAGCACAGCAGCATGACCAATCTTGTCCGCTATGTTCGCCAGGGACTGTGTTGGCTACGCATTGATGCCCATTTGTTGTAGTGGGTGCTCTCCCATCTCCAGCATTACCATCCATCACTCTACCTCTACCAGAGTATCAATGGTTACTGGTGGAACTCCACTCATTTGGAAAGTTCTCTTTATGTTTGTTTTTTGTGCTTTTCTTGATATCTGTGAAAAACAGGAATCATTGTAAGTGGACACCACTACTTGAGAACAGTGTATGTTTTATTACTTAGTCTTTTTTTTTATTTAGTATTTTTGTATGTATTTAGTAGATCCTTTTGTGCTGGATGAAATGACACAGTCCACACAACCCAAAACAAAGAATAGAAAATACTTGCTCTAATAACAGATCCCTGAGAAATGAAACTTAAACACAAAGGACCAGCAAGTATTCAAATTTTCAACAATAGGCATTTTCCAAACTATGTTCTTATGTCCAGAAAATAACATATTTTAAAATCCATTGTTAAACTTTGATGGTTCCTATAGACTTGATCTTCGGGTGAGAGTTTTCATTGTCAAAATCCACTACTTAGATGTTGTAGCAATATCATAAAATCAAACATTAAGAAAATAAATGAGCATAGCAATGCCACTCTTAAAACAATACTGTGTCAAGCACCAGAGGACATTTTTGTTAGCATCCCCCTCCCTGATTGCTTATTTTAAAAATTTTAATAATCAGGAGTGGAAACATTTGTTTGGACAACTTTAAGGCATAAACTAGCATAAATATTTTTGAACTCCATGATTTGAAATGTAAATATTCACCTTGAATTCTCTTTGTGTAAAGCTCTCCTCTTGGGGATTAGTTTTGTGGGTGCGCTCCCTAGTAGTCAAAATGCTAGTAAGTGGGTCCAAAATTGTCAGGATTTTTTTATTGCATTGTGCTCAAATCTCTAGAAGCAAAGGTCAAGTTGTCACTACTTAGAAATAATAATAAACAGTTTGCTTTCTAGTGGCTTTAAAATATGGACTTCCCCAATTACTATTCCTAATCTTTATATACAGGGTATCTTTTTCTCCTCCTCTGCTGCTGCTTTTTCTTCTCCTTCTTCTTCTTTCTCTCCTCCTCCTCCTCCTCCTCCTTCTCTTCCTCCTCCTTTTCTATCCTATTTCTTTTAATTTCTTTTATTTGGGGGGCTCATTAGATTTTAACTGAAATAAAATAACTGATTTTATTCAAGTCTTTATTAAAATAAATCATTTCCATTTAAATTCCAAAGATAGGTCCACATTTTCTAAGTAGTAGAGCTGGCCTTTTAACAAAAAAAAAAATAAATAGTTTTGAGGCAATGATTCAACCTAGAATTTTTTTAAAAAACGTCCTGAATATTAGGAACAGTTTACCCAATTTGGACATTTTTAGATCAGTTGTAATTATCCCCACCCCTTATGACCCTGTACATCCATTTTATGGCCCTAAACGTTACAATGTAAATATCATCTTTGGTATTCCAGCTCCCCAGAAGAATTCCCCAAATGTGCAAGATACTACCCATGCATTAGTTCTGTATAATTACCTGTTGGTATATAATTCCTCATAGCCTTTAATTTGCTGAGTTATTGAATTTTGTCACTGTTAATGACAAGTTAAATAATAGATATATGCACATAAAAATGAAAACTTATATGAATTTTAAACCAACTCATGCAAGTTTGTGATCAGAACATCAAAGGATCATTCTGCACTCTTATCGTCAAGATTAGATATCACCACAGTTGCAAAAGAACCAGACCTAAGCTCTTCTCTGGTCATCATTGAGTTTAAGGTCCTTTGTTGTATAATAACGTTGTGAAAGTTTACTCCAATGGCTGAGGCCACATTGTTCAAATGACTGCTGGGAATGTCCCAGTAGCTGAATCCAGCACTTTTTATGCTCCAAATGTGGTTGAGCTTTATGTTCACAGTCTCAGCAACAATACTACCACATGCAGAAACACAGAGATAAATGAAACCTCAGAGAATCTTTTCTGAGTCTCTAAAATGAGGAAAATAATAATATAAAAGACTCCAATCACCCAACGTGGGTGTCATATGTAAAATTAAGCTGATTGCTTTGCATTGACCCCAGTTATCTGCTTTTTAATGGCTTACCAGGTAGAGGGAATGACTATTACTATACAGGGTGGGGCAAAAGTAGGTTTACAGTTGTTCATATGGAAAATAATACAACAATAAATAAAGAATGATACAAGAATAAACTCTACGTTTCAGGTACTCATGACTTTAACCTTACTTTTGCCTCGCCCTGTATAATAAAGCCCACTGGCTTACCTTACAGGTTCAACCTAGACGATATTCTGAGATGATCATGGATTTAGGAGCAGATTCTACTAGAAATTAAACCACCAGAAACCAGATATTAGAATGTGATGGGCAGTTTCCCAAGGAAGCAAGCATACTGTCTCATGGAAGTAAAACTTATAGCTCTAGTTCCATTAAGTTGCTATGTGTACTTTCATGCAACAGGGAGGTAGCAGTGAATCCTGCTTCCTGAAGTCATCTCTGGTGGCTGAGGGTAGCGGGTGCCAAGTCAGCAGCACAATGATCAAATCTGACAGTGAGCTCAGGATCACCATGAGATTATTTAGTATACCCTTTTGTAAAGCAACTTAGAAACCAATTAGACATGGAGGATAATTTGCCATCCTGTCCTTAGAAATGAGATATCTTTCCCTTTCAGGATTAAGGATTGTTGATGTTTTCTAGACACCCTGTTCATCACATTATAAATGGTGAGGTGTGTCACAGATGTGCAGCTATTTGAGGGATTGAGATAGTTTGTCACGTAAATCTGTTCAGTGTACCAGTTTGTGGGAGGGATGCAAGGCACGTGTGGCAGTGAGAGAGCCTGCCTTGAGACCTTGATGGAGGCTTGGTGAGACACATCTCAATAAGCACATGGAGGTAGTATAATGGACAGAACAACGAGCAGCTCCACCTAGGCAAGTACACAGAATGATGTCAGCCTTGCAAAGTGACCCAGGTAAAGCCACCGCTATGGCTTCATTAGTTTTCCAAACTCCAACCACAGAGAGTTTGACATATTTTTTTTATGATGTTGGCTTGGCTTTGTATATTTAATTGACTTTGGGTTTTTTTAGTGGTTTTGGCATATTACTGTCTAATTTGGTAGGTAGGATTAATTTGAAAAGATTATACTAGTGTGGTCCTCGGGGTAGAATTTAGCCTTAAGCATGTTGTTAGCCAGCCTTTAGTCCGTTAATTATTTAATAATCTCAATGGAAAAATACTGATCCTTTTATAGTTGGATGATATAATTGGAAAAGCAGATATAATGGGAAAAGCAGATTAGCTGTTGTTAACTTTTAAAAGACGAGGCTGGTATGCCTTTGTTCCATATAATGACATAAAAAAGATTCCAATTTTCAGTCGATAACCAAGTTTCTAAATTAGAAACCATTTGCTAAAATGTGTTTTTGTTGAATTTTCCAATGGATGGGTTTTTATTTGGACATTACATCCTTAAATGCATTGGATTGGGTGTAAATTGGAATGATATATGTTCTATTGTAATTTTCCCAAAGGTTTCTAATTCGGATTGTTGTTTCATTTGAATTTGCATTCCAGAGTTGGAAGTTGAAATGTAAAGTTGGAAAGCATTTTTGAAGGCAACATTAATTTAGCTGTAAAGGTAAAACCCTCACAGACTTCTCAACAGACATGATAAAAATTCATCTGCATGATTTGGCAGGTGGGAGAACCAAAGTGGATCACTGGGTAGGACTACTCAGTAACATAATGAACTGCTCGCTTAGAGAAGCTTCACTGTACCCATTAAGAAAATGTGTGGCAAGATGGTATAGCTACACAATATCAAATTAATGGGTTGATTCAGTGCCCCTGAATTCAATTCTGTGGGGGAAAATATTGAGCCAGTTGTCACTAATATGTTATGCAGCTGGTATACTAAATTCTTTTTCCTCCTCTTCTTCTTCTTGTCTCCTCTTCCTCCTCTTTCTACCCCTCCTCCTCTTTCTCCTTCTCCTCCCACTCCTTTCCTCCACCTCTTCTTCCTCCTCCTTCTCCTCCTCCTCTTCCTCCTTCTCTTCCTCCTCCTTTTCTTTCTTCCCCTCCTTCTGTTCTTTGGTCTTCTCGTTGTTGTTTCTCATTTCCACTTGCGCAGCCTTGTTCTCATAATTAAAATCTGATTCATTTTCTCTTCAGTGTTAGCAAACTCCAACAATAGAAGTGGTATCTGTGTGTTGAGAATCAGCATTTACCCTGGCAGGAGGCTAATTGGGTAGGATATCTCAGACATTAATCCTACCATCTGATATTTTTCTGGAAAAGAAAAAAAGCATTAATTCCCTTTCCATTCTCCTCACAAATCTAGAAGCCATCTTTACCAAGAGCATTACATTTTCCTCTGTAATCTAGTGACTCAAAAAAAAATTGCATTGTGGGAAGTGTAGAGGGGGCTGGAGGTGGGGGTGGAGGGTAGGGAAGTCCTTCAGGCCAGGCTACAGTTCTCCCCCCTTTCTGCTTCTGACATGAGATGTTAATGAATCATCCATCAGGCTCACATTGGGTTAGGGGACATTGAACTTTTCTGATCCATGATCATTATCACTCTTCTAAGAGAGTGAAGCTTTGCTGTTTCATTAACTGTGCAGTGTAGACTAATGGTGTTTAATAAACTTTATTCAAAATTTCAAACTCTCTTGCCAGTGACCTCAATTATTTTTCTTCTTTGATTTATATGAAACTTGGAGGAAGGAA